>NW_026508636.1:0-14731 GCF_026875155.1 Cherax quadricarinatus
GTTTTGGGCATGTGGTGGTTTAGGTTTCTACAGGGTAGATGGTGGTTAGGTTGTACAGTCAGAGGGGGGTTCAGGTTGTACGTGGCGTTGTGGTTTAGGTTCACAGTGGCAGTAGGGTGGTTCAGGTTTTCTACGTGGGAGAGTGGTGGTTTTAGGTTGGGTACGTGGCGTGTGTGGTCAGGTTTACAGTGGCAGTAGTGGTGGTTCAGGTTGCTACAGTGGCAGTAGTGGTGGTTCAGGTTGCTACAGTGGCAGTAATGGTGGTTCAGGTTGCTACAGTGGCAGTAGTGGTGGTTCAGGTTGCTACAGTGGCAGTAGTGGTGGTTCAGGTTGCTACAGTGGCAGTAGTGGTGGTGGGTTTAGGTGCAAGTGGCAGTAGTGGGGTTCAGGGTTGCTACAGTGAAGTAGTGGGGGTTCAGGATTACAGTGGCGAGTGGGGGTTCAGGTTGTTTTTAGTGGCAATGGTGGTTTAGGTTGCTACAGTGGAGTATGGGGGTTCAGGTTGCTTTACAGTGGCAGTAGTGGTGGTTAGGTTGCTACAGTGCAGTTGTTGGTTTTAGGGTTTCTACAGGGCGTAGGGTGGTTTTTAGGGTTCTACAGTGGATGTGGGGGTTCGGTTCTACAGTTTCGTAGTGGTGGTTCAGGTTGCTACAGTGGCTTAGTGGGGGCTCGTTACTACAGTGGCAGTAGTGGTGGTTTTAGGTTGCTACGTGGCAGTAGTGGTGGTTCAGGGTTTCTTTCAGTGGCGTAGTGTGGCTCAGGTTACTACAGTGGGGTATGGTGGTCAGGTTGCTACAGTGGGAAGTGGGGTTCAGGGTTCTACGTGGGAGTAGGGTGGTTCAGGTTGTTACAGTGGCAGTAGTGGTGGCTCGGTACTACAGTGTCGTAGTGGTGGTTCAGTTGCTACAGTGGGAGAAATGGTGGGTTATTGCTACAGTGGCGTAGTGTGGTTCAGGTTGCTACATGGCATAGTGGGGTTCAGGTTGCTACAGTGGGGTATGGGTGGTTTTAGTTGGGGGGGGGGGGGGGGACAGTGGCATAGTGGGTTCAGGTTGCTACAGTGGCAGTAGTGGGGGGTTCAGGTTCTACAGTGGGAGTAGTGGTGGGTTAGGTTGCTACGTGGGAGTAGTGGGGTTCAGGCGTTTAGCTCAAACACAACCACAAAACCGGCCAGGGGGTCATGGCAAAAACGCTCTATCCCTTCTCATGAACACTCTTTTTTTTTATATTTTTAAAAAAAAAATTTTATTCATCAGCAGGCTGCTTCTTTTTATTGGGGCCTACACAATAACCGCACAAGGAACGAAACTGATGACGACGTTACGGTCGAGTTGGACCTTAACCGTTCCAGGTTGGACCGGTTAATGGCCTCATCGTTTTTTTCCAGTTAGGTTGTGTTTTTTTTTTATTTTTACTCTATAGGGGTAGTTATTTGGGTGGGTTTCTTTGCTATTTTTCCATTATGTATATTTCCTGGTATGGTTTCATGTTCCAGGTGGTCATATTTCATAGTGGTATTCTTGTTATGTTCCACTGTGTCATTTTCCCAAGTGGGTAGCTTGTCTTTTCAAGGAGTGTCATATTCCTTAGTGGGTATGCTTGCTGTTCCGGGAGTGTCTTTTCCATAGTGGGTATGCTTGTCATGTTCCCAGTGTGCATATTCCCCAGGGGTATCCCCTGTCATGTTCCAGGCGTCAATTCCTAGTGGTATTCTTTTATGTTCCACCGTGTCATTTCCCAAAGGGGGTATGCTTGTCATTTCAAGAGTGTCATTTTCCTTAGTGGGGTATGCTTGTCATGTTCCAGGAGTGTCATATTCCATATGGGCATGTTGCATTTTTCCAGGAGTGCCCACTTTCCATAGTGGGTAGTTTGTAGTTCCAGTTTTTATCTGGATTTTATCTGGAAGATTCCCGGGGGTCAACCCCCGGGGCCCCGGGTCTGTGACCGGGCCCTCCAGGCATTGCCCCCGGGATGCGACCCACACCAGTCGAAAACACCCGGGCCCCATTTTACTGGGGGGGAACATAGAAAACAGTGGAAAGAAAAACGCCCAATTTTTTTCTACTCTGGTGGAATCGAACCCCGGCCCCCACCCGGGGAAGCGAGAGCGTTTAACCACCAGGCCAAATTCCCTATTGTTAGCTTGTCATTTCCCGGGGTGTCATATTTTTAAAATGGGGATGCTTGTCATTTCCAGGAGTGCCATAATCCATAGTTGGTATGCTTGCATGTTCCAGGGTGTCAATTCGATAGTGGTATGCTTGTCATGTTCCCGGTGTTCTATCCATAGTGAGTATGTTGCATGTTGAGGGGCCCTGTCACATTCCTATGGGATGTTATCATGTTCCAGTGTGTCACATTCCATAGGGGGGATGCTTGTCTTTAGAGGGGGTGCAATTCCCTATGGGTATCTTTTCATGTTAGAGTGTGTCTCATTCCACATGGGGATACTTTCGTCTAGGGGGGTGTCCCCATCCATATGGGGATGCTTTCATGCCCAGGAGTGTCGCATTCCTAGGGGTATCTTGCATTTTGAGGGTGTGTCACATCCCCCAGTGGGAAAAGCTTTTCATGTTCCCATGGTCATATTCCACTGGGTATGCTTTTCATGTTCTGGTGGTCACATTCCATAGTGGGGATGCTTTGTTGTTCCGGCTTCACATTTCCCTAGTGGGGAGCTTGTCATGTTTCCTTGTTGTCCACTCCACAGTGGGGATGCTTTTATGTTTTGGGTTCACATTCCATAGTGGGTATGCTTTTCATTTTAGGGGTGTCACATTCCCTAGTGGGTATCTTGTCATGTTCCCGTTTTGTCACATTCCATGGGGTATGCTTGTCATTTCCACACCGGATTTTGAACATTTGGCTGGACAGGTTTTGGAAAAAATTTGTCAGGAAAATTCTTTCCTGGGGCTGGGCTTGGGGCATATAAGACCCGCCCCCTGGGGCTTAGGGGGCAGCTGACCAGGTCTTCCCCCTCAGGGTTACCAGGAACCCCCCTTTTTTTAAAAGTCGTTCACAAATACCAAAACAGCACTGGGCCTAGGACTGACCCCCGTGGGACCCCGCTGGTCACGGTGCCCACTCTGACACCTTGCACGTCCCTGGTTTGCTGCATTGTCGGGTTTAGCTGAGAGATTTTAGTGGGCGATGGGTAACATAATCACTGCAATAAAGACTTATCGGGCACATGCGACAATAAAGATCTTTTGATTTATAATTTGATTTTTTTTTAGAAAATTTTATGAGATGCAAAAATTTTAAGAGCAAACATACTGGATCTTCCGCTCTGGTGTTGTCAAGGTTTGTGGATATGGTCTTCCACTCTGGTGTTGATCAAAGGTTGTTGAGATACTGGATCTTCCAGCTCTGGGGTTTATCAAAATTGGTGAGATACTGGATTTCCCGCTCTGGTGTTGATCAAAATTGTGTGAGATACGGATCTTCCGTCTGGGTTTATCAATTGTGGAGATACTGGACTTTTCCCGCCTGGTTGATAAGATTGTGTGAGATACTGGATCTTTCCAGCTCGGTGTTGATAAGGGTTTTTGAATACTGGATCTTCCAGCCTAGTGTTGATCGGGTTGTGCAAATTTCTGGGTCTTCCCCTAGTGTTGATCAAGGTTTTGTAAGATACTGGTCTTCAATCCCGGTGTTGATTAGGGTTGGGTGGGAATTTCTGGCTCTTTCCCGCTCTGGGGTGATCAAGGTTGTTGAGATACTGGGCTTCCAGCTCGGTTTGCAAAGGTTTTGTTAGATACTGGATCTTCACTCTGGGGGTTTCAAGGTTGGGGTGAGTACTGGATCTTCCAGCTCTGGGGTTGATCAAGGGTTTTGGAGAACTGGATTCCCCCCGCCTGGTGTTGATCAAGGTTTGTGAGATACTGGAACTTCCCCCTGGGTTTATCAAGGTTGTGAGATACTGGACTTCCAGACCTAGGTTGACAGGGTTGTGTGAGATACTGGAACTTCCAGCCTGGGTTTATCAAGGTTGCGGAATACGGATTTCCAGCCTTGGGGGTTGATAAAGGGTTTTGTGAGATATGGATCTTCCAGGCCTAGTGTTGATCGGGGTTTGGGGAGAATGGATCTTTCCCGCTCGGTGTTGATTAAGGGTGGTGAGATCGGATCTTTCAGCTCTGGTGTTGATAAAGGTTGTGTGAGATACGGATTTCCAGCTCTAGTGTTGATCAGGGTTGTGGTATGTCTTCCGCTCGGGTTTGATCAAGGTTAGTGAGATACGGGCCCTTTCAGCCTAGTGTTGATCAAGGGTTTGTGTGAGATACTGGATCTTCCAGCCTAGTGTTGATCAAGATTGTGTGAGATACGGGGTCTTCCAGATCTTGTTGTCAAGAGTGGGTAAATACTGGATCTTCCCACTCTAATTTGATCAAGATTGGTAATATGCTAGATTTTCCAATCTTTTTGTTGATCAAGAGTGTGTGAATACGGGAAAATTTCCCACTCTAGTGTTAAAAAAAAATTTGTGTAATATGTAGATTTTTCCGATCTGTTGTTGATCAAGAGGTGTGAGATACTGGAATTTTCCACTCTAGTGTTGATAAAGGGTTTGTGAGATACGGATTTTCCAGTTAATGTTAATAAATTTTGTGTGAGAAAAAGATCTTCCAGCTCTGTGTTAAAACAAAATTGTATAGTTTGAATTTTCCCAAAGCTCAGCGTTGACCAAAGGGGATTGTGAGAAAAATGATCTTCCAGTTCTAGCGTTGATAAAGGGTTGTGTAAAAACACTTGTTTTCAGTCTTTTATTGATAACTTGTTGAGATGTGGGATTTCCCTGAGACCTGTGACCCACAGGGGTGCTTTCTTTCCCTTTGCAGTCATAAAGTTAACATCTCACTACCTCCAAAGTACCTTTTCATCGTGTGAACAATGTTGCTTCTTCCACTGTACTGTGTCAACGGTCTGGTTCCTTCATTGTGAACTGGACACAAATCCCTGACAACAGCATCATTGTTGAGTTTTTTTTTTTTTATTTGAGGTTCCTTTTAAAAAGCAATACCTTGATCTTTTTTTAAAGGCAAATAGTACCGGATAAAAAGGTATTAATTGCATTTTCTTAAAATGTATGAGTCGCTTACATGGGGGCCGCCGCATACCTAACATGACAAACACATAAATAAGTATGTGGAAGTAATAACATTTTATTACGAACACAATAAATCGACTCCCTTTACCCGTAGAAAAAGTAAAACGAACAATTCTGTTAAAGTTCAGTTCACAAAATTTGGTATACAACTTTTTTGGAATAAAGAATCATACACAGAATTAAATTTCTTAATAAACGAAAAAATTTTAATTCTGTTCATATAAATTTTTTCATACCGTTGATTTTGACCTTGGATGACCCACACCATTTATACCTGGAGTGTACCTGGAGGGGGTTCCGGGGTCAAGCCCCGTGGCCCGGGCTTTGACCAGGTCATGGGGGATGGGTCGCCCAACCAGGCTTTATGTTGGCCGCAAGCAACCCGCCGTGCGAACCAAGCCCGGGCTGTCAAGTATTAATTTTTAACGTCCCTTCCGAAGTTTTTAAAGACAACGGGGGTCTTGCAATCCCCCTTATGATGCGGGGGGATTGAACAGTCTTGGGCCCCTGCCCTTTACATATTGTGGGTTATCGTGAGTGTGTTGTCTTTGGGGGGATATGATCGCTTGCCGATCTTTTGCTTTAAGAGGGAGTGATTTTCGCTTGCAAGTTTTTTACTAATCCCCTAGGAATTTCCAAGTGTATTTTCCCCCTGCCTGCGTTCTAAGAGTACAGTTGAAGAACTTCAAGTGTTCCCAGCAATTTAGGTTTTTTAAAATCGCACTTATGTGCGCCGTAAAGGGTTTCCTGTACAGTTTCTGGGTCAAAATTTCATCTCCTTAAAAAGGTGCTTTTTAGGTACAGCATATTCCAGCCTAAATAGAAAAAAGCGACCGAAGAGTGCATCGGGGGCTTGGCATCCCTATTTTTGAAGGTTCAAATTTATCCATCCTGTCATTTTTTAGCAGTGCGATTGATAAAATGTTGGGGCTTTGAAGGTGAGAACTTGACATTTATCACCCCCCGGGTTTTTTTTACTTTAGTTTTTTTGTTCTATTGGGGGTTGGAATTTGTTTTATACCTGAGTAGTTTTAATTTCGTCACTTTTCCATACGGAGTAATTGAAATTTCTCATCATTGAACTTTACATTGCTTTCTGCGGGCCCTTTAAGATTTGGTTAATGTCCGCTTCGAGTCTTTTAGGTTTTTGCAATGGAGGACACTGTCATGCAAAATTTAGGTATCTGCAAAGGAAGAACGGTGTGTGCTTTGCGATCTTCGGGAAGAAAATCCCGTGATGAGCGATCAACTCTGAGACACCTTCAGCAAGCCTTCACACATCATAAACCGTCCACTTACATATTATCAACTCCAGCCTGGCTGTAGTTAATCCCCGTCCTTGGTTGCTGTAACAGCCAAACTGCAGTTTTATTTCCCGTTCTTGGCTGCTTTACCATCAGGGCGGAGTTCATGACTCCCCAAAAAACTGGAGAATGGTTGAATCTTTATGGTGAATGTTTACTCACAGCTTTAATTGACTCTGCTCAACAAATTCTCTACTCGTAGCAAAATTTTCCTTTTAAATCTATTTTTATCTATAAAATTTTATTATTTTAATTATTTGACAACTTTTTAGTTAGTAAATCGGGTTAAAAGGTTAAAGGAAAAGAACCGAGCCAGAGTACCTCATCTGAAAAGGGGACAATGTAACAGTAAAAGAAGTTCATTAATGTTTAAATTGGCAAAAAACGTTGATGAATTGGTGAAAAGGTTTTATCCTATTTAATGGAGAAGGCAGTGTGGTACAAGAAAAACATGCACATGCACCCCTAAACACACCCACCACACACACACTCACACACAAACACACACACACACACACACACTCACACCACAACACACACACACACAACAAACACACACACACACACACACCACACACACCACACATCACACAACAAACCACAACACACACCCAAAAACACACACACACACACACACACCACAACCACACATCACAACACACACCACACCACACCCACACCCAAAACACACACACCACACACAGTCATCAAACAGACTGGGTCACAAGGGTCCGAGAACTTTGTGGGTTTTTTTAAATCGTGCAGAACTGCTAGCAGTAATAAGTGGGATGCAACGTCAGTGAACAATCCCACGAGTGAAAACCAAATTATTAGTTAAAAAATTTGAGAGGAACCCGAAATCTTTAATATTTTAAAGTGTCAAACCGTTAGGGTAGTAGGCTTTGTTTTCTACACAGATTTAAATATACAAAGATTCAAGTGGTGTGGAAAGGGTGTTCAAGAATTTCGAGAGATTGGGTAACAAGGAAATGTGGGACCATACAGTAGATGAAAAAGTTTAAAAAGCAAAAAGTAGAAAGGAAAAAAATAATATATAACAAGGGGGGTGGGAGTAGGCCCGCTGAAAAAGTGACTTCAAACGTTGTTGACATTATACATATAAATGTAAACCGAAAGTGAAGTGTATTCCAATATAAGTGAATGTATTCTATCATAAGTGACATTGAGGGACGCGGGAGCATGAGCAATTTTGGTTTATAAAGATCCAGGTGAAGAATTTTCAAAAAAGTGATAAAGGGGTTGTACGAACACGCATCAGATCTGGCAAATTGTCTCGCAACACTGCCAGTTAAGTATCACCCCCTGTTGGGTTGTTTTGGGGGGTTTTGAATCCTGGCCCTTTGTCACGTTTAAAACGTCACTCACTCTTTCAAGTTTACCAGAAAAAGAGCAGAAAAAGCATAGATAAGGGAAAATGTGTTGACTAGCGAGGAGCAGCCAGCGAGGGGGGCTAGTGAGGGTGACTCAAAACTCCCAGAAGCTAGACAAACAAATTTTACAACCCAATTATTTCTGTGTTTTAAAGTAGGGGTGATAAGTGCAGAATCACTGTTGTAGTTTTAGAAATAGGGTATTACACTGATATTTTTTCAGTATGAATACTTAGAAGTGGGGGCACACATACACACGCACACACACACACACACACACACACACACCACACACACACCAACACACCACACACCACACCACACAAAACACAACAACACACCCCGGGATCAGTAAAGTGGAAAAGTTTGGGAAGCGATGTAGTGAGGCAGGATCCATAAAAAGCTTTTAAACAAGGGATGTTTAAAACTCACACTCAGGGGGAGTGACCTAGTAGCGATCGTGAAGAGGCGGGCCAGGAGCTCGGGCTCGACCCCCGCAAAACCCTTTAAATAGGGGATAAAAAACTAGGTGAGTACACACACAACACACACAAAAACACACACACACACACACACACAACAACACCAAAACACAACACACAACCAACACACACACACCCACCACAAAACATACAGACACACACAAACCCCACCACCACACACATACAGGTGTAACTGCAGTAATGTATAACCCCCTCAAACAGAGGAGGCCAAGGCAAAAGTAAATAGAGTAATTGAGGATGGTTGGCACACGGCTGAGGTGGCCAGAAAGGGGTCATGCTGCAGGAAAAGTACTGACGTGGGTGACTTCAACCACAAGGAAATCGACTGCGAGAACCTGGAGCCACAGGGGGGCCTAGAAACGTGTAGGGCTAAGATGATGGAGGTGGTACTGGAAAACCTCAAGTACCAACTGTAAGGAACACTGCCAGAGAGAGAGGAGAGGATGAAACAGCAAGGCTGGTCCTAGTATTTCGCCTTGAGTAGTGCAGATATTGATAACATCACATATGAAAGACCCCTCGGGGCCAGGGATCATGTGGTTCTGAGCTTCGAATACACAGTAGAGTTACAAGTGAAAAGGAGAGGGAAGCAAGAAGGGCAGGACGAATGAAGCCAAACTACAAGAGAGGGGACTACACAGGCATGAAGAATTTTCTACTCGGGGTTCAGTGGGTCAGAGAACTGGCAGAGAAGTCAGTAACCGAGATGATGAGATATGCGAGAACAATATGCATATAAGCTGGGGAGAGGTTTATACCCAAGGGTAACAGAAACAAAGAGAAAGCCAGGATGAGCCCTTGGTTCACCGAAAGGTGCAAAGAGGCTTAAACCAAGTGTGCTAGGGAATGGAAGAAGTATAGAAGGTAAAGGACCCAGGAGAATAAGGAGAGAAGTCGTAGAGCCAGAAATGAATATGCACAGGTAAGAAGGGAGGCCCAATAACAATATGAAAATCACATAGCAGCGAAAGAAAAATCTGACCCGAACCTGTTGTACAGCCAAATCAGGAGGAAAACAACAGTCAAGGACCAGGTAATCAGGCTGAAGAAGGGAGGAGGAGAGATCACAAGAAACGTCCGCGAAGTATGTGAGGAACTCCCAAAATGAGATTCTAAGAAGTGCTCACAGAGGGGACAGAAGGGATTCCAGAAAGACGGAGAGGTGGGGTACACCACCAAGTGTTGGACACAGTACGTGGAACCAAGGAAGAAGTGAAGAGGCTGCTGAGTGAGCTAGATACCTCAACGGCAGTGGGGCTGGAATGGATAACATCTCTCCATGGGTCCTGAGAGAGGGAGCAGAGTGTAGTCCCAATTTTTCAAAAAAAAGGAGACAGACATGAAGCATTAAACTACAGACCAGTGTCACTGACATGTACTGTATGCTAAGTCATGGAGAAGATTATCAGGAGAACAGTGGTGGAACACGTAGAAAGGAACGAGCTTATCGAAGACAGCCAACACGGTTTCAGGGACGGGAAATCCTGTGTCACAAATCTACTTGAGTTCTATGACAAGGTGACAGCAGTATGACAAAAGAGAGAGGGGTGGGTAGATTGCATTTTCTTGGAATGTAAGGCGTTTGACACAGTTCCACACAAGAGATTAGTGCAAAAGCTGGAGGACCAGGCAGGATAACAGGGAAGGCACTACATTGGATCAGGGAATACCAGTCTGGAAGCCAACAGCGAGTCATAGTACGTGGCGAGGTGTCAGCGAGGGCGCCTGTGACGAGTGGGGTTCCACAGGGGCAGTCCTAGGACCGGTGCTGTTTCTGTATTTGTGAACTCCGAGTGTCATTGTCTGCAGATGATGTGAAGTTGATCAAAAGACTTCAATCGGACGAGGACCAGGCAGAACTACAAAGGGATCCGGACAGGCTGCAGGCCTGGTCCAGCAACTTGCTCCCCGGAGTTCAACCCCACCAAGTGCAAAGTCATGAAAATTGGGAAGGGCAAAGAAGACCGAAGAACGGATACAGCCTTGGGGGCCAGAGACTACAAACCTTACTCAAGGAAAAAGACCTTGGGGTAAGTATAACACCGGGCACATCTCCTAAGGCTAACATCAACCAGATATCTGCTGCAACATACTTACGCCTAGCAAACCTAAGAACAGCATTCCGACATCTTAATAAGGAATCGTTCAGGACCCTGTGCACTGTGTAAGTTAGGCCCATATTGGAGTATGCAGCACCAGTTTGGAACCCACACCTAGCCAAGCACGTAAGGAGACTAAAGAAAATGCAAAAGTTTGCAACAAGACTAGTCCCGGAGCTAACGGGTATGTCCTACGAGGAGAGGTTAAGGGAAATCTACCTGACGACATTGGGGGGCAGGAGAGATAGGGGGGACATGATAACGACATATAAAATACTGAGAGGAATCGACAAGGTGGACAGAGACAGAATGTTCCAGAGATGAGACACAGCAATAAGGGGTCACAGTTGGAAGTTGAAGACTCAGATGAATAACAGAGATATTAGAAAGAATTTCCTCAGTTACAGAGTAGTCAGGAAGTGGAATAGCTTGGGAAGCGATGTAGTGAAGGCAGGATCCATACATATCTTTAAGAAGAGGTATGATAAAGCTCATGGAGCAGGAAGAGTGACCTAGTAACGGCAAGTGAAGAGGCTGGGCCAGGAGCTGTGATTCGACCCCTGAAACCACACATAGGTGAGTGCACATGACACACACATAATCATGGCATGCTGTAAATTGCAGAAGGGTCGTGGGAAGTCGTCATGTTGTTCCCAGGCAAGACGTAACTCACCTCTCACTCACTCTCCTACTTATTTTTAGTTCTTCAGAGTCACTGCTTTTATATAAAAGCCAAGAACTCTACCTCAGCTCATCCCACAGTCTTATGAGTTATTTTATGTGACTGTGCCTCATTATTATTATTATTATTATTATTATTATTATTATTATTATTATTATTATTATTATTATTATTATTATTATATTATTATTAATTTTAATATTACTCTTATTGTTATTTAATATTATTATTATCATTAATATTAATATTATACTATTATTAATATATTGATTAGAGGCTCATATAATCCAAGGAATTGAACTTGCTCTCCACTTCCTTGGATTGAGCCTGAATGTCTCCCATTATCTCCACGTGCTATATGAACTCTACGGCTTTAGCGCTTCCCCTTGAATGAAATACAAATAATAATAATCATAATATTAATAACAATAATAATTAGCATTAAAGAAACAGAAGGAAGCAGAACCCGACGTTATTTCTGTAAAATGTTTTTATGAGAACCTGTTCCAAACACGAATCATTCGTGTATTTAATGATCCCTGATAATGTTACTGACAAGGATACAGAGTGAAAATACCAGTGGCTACCTGCCGTGAGGCGTAATGTCTGTTTTCTAGCTGTTCACAGGGTGGGGCAAATGGAGAAAAGGGGGAAGTGTTTTCATTGGGAACATTGTTCTTGTTCATGACAATAAGATCATCTGTATCTCTCTGGTGTCAAAGGCTTCGGTTAAATGGTAGATCTAACCAGGCTGAGTCGATGGGTGATGTGAATCCCCTTGCACGATGACTTATATTGTCCAGAAGTTGAAGTGGGAAGGGAGGGACAGCAAAGAGTACAAGAGAGTGGTGCATACGCAAGGTTAGAGCAAACTTGTTCCTCATACAGAAGCTTCTAGCCTTTGTTGTGACCTTTTTTCTGTCTTGCTGGAAAAGTTCTTGATATAATTCTTCATAGTCACTGCAGAACCACACTCGACCCCGAGGATGTTCCCTTCTTCACTAGGTTACTATTCTTCCATTCTTTCTTATCACATCACTAGTAACTTCATGCCGTAAAAAGATTACAATACCATGTGCTTTCTTTAAAAATATTGCGTGCCATCACAGGCCCTAGGTCGATATACCTGCAAGTTTGTGTTACTTTGCTATGTATAAATGTTACTGAACAGCCGTCTAGAGCGATATGAATTCTGAAACGAAGTGAAACACTACAATATATCATTAAAGTAGATTCTTTGGCGATGGACGAAGAATATTCACGAGGTGCTCTGGTACAAATTTACAGAACTCATTCTCCCATTAAAACTATCTGACATTATAAGATCTACCGTCCATTAAGAACTACCGTACCTATTAAGAACTACCGTCCATTAAGAACTACCAGTAACTAAGGAAGTACAGAGGCCAGTGATTGCTAATTGTTGCAATTTTACCAGAAGGTTGAGATGCTTAATCTTTTTTCTCGCTCTCTACTGACATAAACCTTGTGCTTGTGAACCTAGTTCCTGTTGACTTATTTCCCGTTGACCTCGTTCTTGTTGACATTGCTCCTGTTGACCATGACCTGGTACCCTAGAAGAAAAAACGTAAACAGTATTTTGAGAGAGGCACTTTTCAAGTGTTATCGCGAAAAGAAAATGCTGAAAAGTCATAGACATAGGATTGTCTTCCTTGTATACTGCTGTTCGTCCCTGGGTCATCGCAGACGGCCCAGGTCAAGCCCCATGCGTGCAACATACGCAGATACCTTGCTGCAGTCATATCCTTTATTGACATTATAGCTCTTGTCCCTCTCAACCCCCTCGTGCTAGGAGTCAACACTGGGTATAAAAATCATTATAATCACGAGTAACGACACACCTTATCCAATACATCAAACCAAATAACACTCTGAGTGGCCCACAAACTTTGGCATATAAGGGCCGAGTTGGCCAGCTAGGCTATTAGTCACGATATGTAGAATATGTCCGGTCGATTTTCAATCATTTATGTTCCGGGATTGGCCCTCCTCTGGCCAATGAGCGTCTCCACTCCCAGGCACATTCCCGCACAGCTACGCATTTGAAAACTATGAATATTAGATTTTTCAGAAAGCTGAATTCCCGGAATGGAATATTTGGGCAGACGCGCAGTGTCCATGCTGGAGGAAGACGCAGTGGCAGCAGCAGCAGCAGCAACAACTTCCAGCCTGTGACAACACCAGTACCAAGCTCTCTCATTGTGATTTGTTACTTATAGATCACCTCTAACAAATTTAACAGTATTAATATTAATAAAATTAATAATAATAATAATAATACTAATACTACTACTAATAATAATAATAATAATAATAATAATAATTAGTTATAATTATTACATTATTATAATTACTTATTATTATCACTTTTGCGATTATTTACTAATCATTAACGCTTATGTCATTACAGGCGAGAGTTGAAGTTGTTACCAGCACAGCCTACCTACCTTCCTGGGAAATCAGTAGTGAAAAAGACTGTACAACAATTTCAAAGGAATCATCGTTACCAGTGGCATAAATCATAACACGCGAGTGCACAAGATTTTTTTTTTTTTAGTTAATAAAAGCGATTGGAAACTTATGTTTGATTGACTGTGAGTGAAAATACGAATATCGGGAAACGTCTGGAGACAATATGACGTGAAGTATGGTAAGCATGAGGCTAAGAAGCAGCGGCAGCCAAATCTGGAGGTAATATAGTCTACTAGCTTGTACCGAAGCCATGGCTTCCTGCATGGTCGTGTGGGCCACGACGCTCTGTCTCCTTGTTGGTAAGCTATTCTTAGAGTAGTAATTCTTGCTAACCCGTTCACTTTCCCCTCTCTACCCAACCTCTGTTTATTCCTTCCTTCTTTCGTCAGGTTTATTATGCATTTATCGTTCCCCACATCCTAGTGATCCTCCCCCAGAAACACTTCAATCGTGTACTCCGCTCGGTTTCCTTTATTAATTGTTTCCGCTGAGCAGGGTTTATTTTGCACTCCAGATCTGCTGTGAATGGTTGTTCATTAGTCCCGAGATCATGCTGTTAATGGTTGTTCATTATGTACCCCAGATCATTTTTTGGTTGTTCATTAGTACCCGCAAATCTCTGTGAAAGGTTTTTATTATGTACCCGCAGTCATGCTGTGAAAGGTGTTCTTAGACCGCAGATCATGTGTGAATGGGGTTTTTCATTATTTTCCCCAATCAGTTTTTAAAAGGTTTTTCATTATGTACCCCAGATCATGCGAAATGGTTTTTCATTTTGTACCCGAGTATGCTGTGAATGGTTGTTATTTTTACCCGCAGATCATGTGTGAAAGGTTGTTCATTATGACCCCCAATCATGTGGAATGGTTTTCATTATGTACCCCCAGATCATGCTGTGAATGGTTGTTCATTTGTACCCAATATTTGGGAAAGGTTTTTTTTTATTACCCGCAACAGCTGTGAATGGTTGTTTTATTATGAAACCCCCAATCTGTTGAATGGTTGTTCATTTTGACCCGCAGTCATCTGTGAATGGTTTTCATTATGTACCCCAGACATGCTGTGAATGGTTGTTCTTATGTTCCGAGATCTGCGTGTGGTTGTTTTATTATTACCCCAGATCATGCGGAATGGTTGTTCATTATG
>NW_026508637.1:0-14898 GCF_026875155.1 Cherax quadricarinatus
GTTGGGGCAACAGAACCTAAGGCACGATGGAAAAATGTATAAATCCCGACACATGGTAATTAAACACAAATGCAGATAATGTGATCCTTTATTGATACGTTTCGCCCACGGGGGGCTTTTCAAGTCACAAAGAACTACCTGGGGGAAGGAACGCGAGTATTTAAAATTTCCCCCGGTGAGGTCAAGTGAAAAATCCCTGCTCTGTGATGTACCGAGTGGGGTTATAAAAGTCTAAAAACTTGGTAGCTTGGAAAGGGATTGGATAAGTTTTGAGCAGCCCTTCTTCAGTTTTCTTATGTGGAAATAGCGATGAAGAGTTCTTGGCAAGTGGTCAGCTATGTTATAAAAGCACTATTCTGGTTGAAGTTGGTCGGATTAGAAATGGGGTGTGATTCCAGGATTCCTTCGGTATGATGTTGTCTTCTGTGGCGTAAGTCTTGAGTTTCTGTAGTTATCAAGGGGTTTGGGGTGAATTACGGTGTTTTTACGCAGGCATCCTTGTTCGTCAGACCTGCTTGCGTATTGGTGTTCTGAATACGTGTTTGGAGGTCCCTTGATGTTTCGCCACGTTAACTTTTTGCAGCCCATTACAGGATTATGTATACCCCTGCAGAGGATGGAGGCTTGTCCTGCTACTACTGGTGATTCCTTGATGGTCGTGGTTGTGGAGGTAGATACTTGGAATGATGTTTTGGCAAAAATGTTGGAAACATGTTTGGCAATGGAGTTGGTGGGAAGGATATGTATTCTTCTCGGCAGTGTCTTCTCGGGGTGTGTTGAAGTTGTTTAACGCTCGCCGTCTGCAGTCTCTGATGAAGTGACGAGGATAGTGGAGTTTAGAAAATATTTGTTCAATTATAGTGCATTTTTCCTCAAGGAACTCGTTGCTGCAGATTTGAGTGCACGCAGGAAGAAGCCTATAATTACAAAACGTTTGGTTTTGGTGTCGTGGTGAGAGTAGAAGTGGAGAAGTTCGTTTTGGTTGGTGGGTTTTCGATAGCTTTAAAACGAAGTTCGTGGTCAGATTGCAGAGCAGGACATCAAGGAAAGGAAGAGTGTTGTCGATTCTTCTTCAAGTGTGAATGGATTGAAGGCTCGACCTGGTTGAGCTTGTTTTGGGGAAAGCTTGAACGTTGAAGCGTTTAGGAGTTATGAGGAGATGTCTTTCAACATAACGGACCCAGGTGACAGACGAAGGAATAATAGTGGAGAAGAAAACGTTCGGCTTCTAGATGTTCCAGTATAGGTTCGCCAGGACTGCACTGAGTGGCGAACCCATGGGTAGTCCAAAAGTCTGTGAAAAGGGTGATTTTCGAAAGGAGAAACACGTGAAGCCAACACATAGTTCAACAAGGTCGATGAAATCGCTGGCTGGAATGGGAAGATCAAGTGAATCGTCAATTTTTCTGCGCAAGAGATCGATGGCTTGTGTAGTAGGTACTTTGGTGAATAGGGAAGTCACGTCAAGGCTGGAAAGCCATCTCAACACGCAGCTCCCCAGTCATACCTCGACGTTACATAAATGCACTCAAAGGTTTAGCAAAAGACACGACCATCAGGGTCACCACCGCTGATAAAGGAGGTGGTGTTGTTATCATGAACACTGACGATTACAGGAACAAAATGCTCAATCTACTTAATGACCCAGATACCTACAAACCTCTCACAACTAACCAAGTGGACAACCTTACTAAAACTTTTCTTCAAAGGACTCGCCGCATTCTAAGGGGCTCAGAACAAGGGAAGAAACTTCTGCACACCATGCCCAGCAACCCCAGACCTGCCAGAATGTACGGCCTGCCAAAGACTCACAAGCGTGGTATCCCACTGAGGCCCATATCCTCGGGAATAGGCAGTGCTCCCCACCAGCTCTCAGGAATTTCGCCAAACACCTCTCTAAACTCTTGGGCACTTCAGTCCAGCACATCTCAAACACTCAGGTGATCTTCTCAATCGCTTTTCGCAACATCAACATCAGGAACAAAAAAACTTTCCCAGCCTTGAGGTGACTTCCCTATTCACCAAAGTCCCTACTACACAAGCCATCGATCTCTTGCGCAAAAAAAATTGACGATTTCACTTGATCTTCCCATTCCAGCCAGCGATTTCATCGACCTTGTTGAACTATGTGTTGGCTTCACGTGTTTCTCTTTCGAAAATCACCTCTTTCAGCAGACTTTTGGACTACCCATGGGTTCGCCAAATCAGTGCAGTCCCGGCGAACCTATACATGGAACATCTAGAAGCCGAACGTTTCCCACCATTATTCCTTCGTCTGTCACCTGGCTCCGTTTTTGTTGACGACATTCTCCTCATAACTCCTAAAAGCTTCAACGTTCAAGCTCTCCCAAAACAAGCTCAACCAGGGCGAGCCTTCAATCCAGTTCACACTTGAAGAAGAAGTCGACAACACTCTTCCCTTTCCCTTTATGTCCTGCTCTGCAAATCTGAACACGAATTCGTTTTAAAGTCTATCGAAAACCCACCAACAAAAACCCATCTTCTCCACTTCTCTCTCACCACGACACCAAAACCAAACGTGGTGTAATTATAGGCTTCTTCCTGCGTGCACTCAGAATCTGCAGCAACGAGTTCCTTGAGGAAGAATGCACTATAATTGAACAAATATTTTCTAACTCCACTATCCTCGTCACTTCATCAGAGACTGCAGACGGCGAGCGTTTTAACATCTTCAACACACCAGAGAAGACACTGCCCAGAAGAGTACATAGTCCTTCCCACCAACTCCATTGCCAAACATGTTTCCAACATTTTTGCCAAAACATCCCTTCCAAGTATCTACCTCCACAACCACGACCATCAAGGACATCACCAGTAGTAGGCAGGACAAGCCCCCTCCTCTGCAGGGGTATACATAATCCCTTGTAATGACTGCAAAAAAGTTATACGTGGGCGAAACATCAAGGGACTCCCAAAACGTATTTCAGAACACCAATACGCAAGCAGGTCTGACGACACAAGGAAAAGCCTGCGTACAAAAACCGTAATTCACACAACCACTTGATAAACTACAGAAACTCAAGACTTATCGCCACAGAAGACAAACACTCAATACCGAAGAATCCTGGAATCATCATCATTTCTATATCCGACAACTTCAACCAAAAATAGTGGCTTCTATTAAACATGCTGAACCACTTGCCAAGAAACTTCTTCATCGCTATCCCACATAAGAACACTGAAGAAGGTCTGCTCACAAAAATTATCCAATCTCCTTTCCAAGCTACCCAAGTTTTTAGACTCTATAACCCCATCCGGTACATCATCAGATGCAGCATTCTTCACCTGACCTCAGCCGGACTATAAATACTCGCGTTCTTCCACCCCAGGTAGTTTTGTTTGTGACTTGAAAAAAGCCCATGTGTGGGGCCCAAACGTAGTCAATAAAGGATCACATTATACTGCATTTGTGTTTATATTACCAACTACAAGAGCAATTACAAAAACAACAATAACTACCAGAGAAATAATGGAGGAAATTATTACAGGAATTCCGACAGAGACTACAGTAGGAACAGGGCAAACCCAAGGGGCAGATCTCCCCACTAAAGGAGAAGCTACAGACACGAGGATAGAGCCCAACTTCTACAAACTACACAACGGAAAGGGGATGACAGATTGATCCTGACATCGATCTTCGACAGGCCCTGGGGGGCCCCAGGACTTAGAAAAGAAAAAAAATGATCTCTGGACGTGGATACGAGAAGAATTCGATGAGGCATCATGGAGGGATTACTTCCCAGAAGATCCACCGATGTTTAGCTTGGGAAAAGGGATAATGTCCCTACGGGAAAATTGGACTGACGAAGGCAGAATTCCAAGACCAGTGGGGTTTGGGGAAACAGAAGAAACTAGAGAAAACCCTACCTAACCTACGAGTTTGAGTGGCAACAACGAAGGCAGGTCCTGAAAAACTCTGAGCGAGCCGAGAGGGTAGTGGGTCGAAGGAACACTACACTGGACCCAACAGTCTGATACCAACGAGCAACTTGTCTCATCTATTGACGTTTTCGGCACTTCCTACCAAAACCTAACCTTTTTCCGGACGCAGTAGATGCTACAGGATGCCCTGTTGCAGTAAGATTTCTTCAGAAGCTGGAGAAATTACCTAGGATAACCGACAAACGATCCAGATTTCTTTCTGTTGCATCCGGCACTTCAACTTCCCGGGCACAAAAGGACTGACGGGAGTTTTGACAACACTGAGTGAGAAGCAGTAACCTAGAGAAGAAAGAAATACTACCCAGGATAACCTTATATTATTTATGTGTTGTACTTGTATATGTGTTGTACTTGTATATTTGTTATTTCTTGCGTAGTCTCATATGTAAAACTGGAAAAATTTTTTGAAAAGCCTTTTCTGTTGTTGTGCTCAGAGTGGGGTTTTTTAGGGACCCAAACCCTTCTGAACAGACACACCTAAGAGGGTCCCCTAGCAACATGCAGGACTTTGAGAAAAAATCAACGAGCCGGGCCCCTAGCACGGGGGCAGCTCCTCCTGACGAGGAAATTCTTTCTGGACGTGACAGACGAAACCTACAAGAGCCTAGCTGAAGTATGGGTTTTTAAAAAATAGGTTTTGAAAATTTCCAGGAAGGGGGAAGGCTGGAAACCACTGAACAGGGAGGACCTAACAGGCAAACCCTATATCTCTACTGCGGATCCTACAGCAGCAGATGAAGGAGACAAACGCAAGGATGGACTTCGACCAAGCAGATCCGGGACCCTGAGAAGTATTTTAAAGGGGCCCGGGCTCTCGCTGCCCACCTAACCCATGGGGGAGGGGGTACTGCAGGACCTCCCTTCAGAAGCAAACAATACTACTAAGGTTTCTCTGATTGAAAAAATTGAAGACCTTATTCGGCCTTCTCTGTTAAAGACAGGCCTCTTAGAGTATTGAATAGCAGGGAAACCAGGGCGGCTACTGAAAATTCGAAAATTATACAGGAACTAAAACTTCTTTAACAACAGAATTCAATACTTCGAAGACTGCCACAAGGCAGGTGTGATTCGGAAATGGGCCAGAAGCCCATACGGGTACTGTCCCTACCAGCACATGTGGACTACCCAGCCTGGTCAGGGGGACCTAGAAGCAGAGACCAGAAAACATTACAAACATCTGGCAGCCACCCAAGCCCTGGGACTTACCATTGCCTCGGAACACACAGTCGAAAAACTTAAGGCTCTGGGTCTCTAGTTTTTGAAGAATTCGGGGAAGAGGTAACTAAAGATATAGTTGCCCACGCCCTGTCCTTCACCAGAATACCCAAAAAGAAGCTCCCAGAATCACAACCCGTCTTGGAATACACCAAGGCGAAAAGGACAGAGGAGAAAGGGGAGCCTCTGCCAAAGATAGTAAACACCTGGCAAGAGATCCTGGGGGTGGAAAAAAATGGTATAAAATACCGACAAAAATGGCAATATAAACACAAATGCAGTATAATGTGGGTCCTTTATTGACTACGTTTCGCCCACACAGTGGGCTTTTTCAAGTCACAAACAGAAAATACCTGGGGTGGGAAGGAAAAGCGAGTATTTATAGTCCGCTGAGGTCAGGTGAAGAATGCGCATCTGATGATGTACCGAGTTGGGTTGTAGAGTCTAAAAACTTGGGTTTGCTTGGAAAGGAGACTGGACAAGTTTGTGAGCAGACCTTCTACAGTGTTCTTATGTGGGATAGCGATGAAGAAGTTTCTTGGCAGTGGTTCAGCTATGTTATAGAAGCCACTATTCTGGTTGAAGTTGTCGGATATAGAAATAAGTAATGATTCCAGGATTCTTCGGTATTGGGTGTTGTCTTCTGTGGCGATAAGTCTTGAGTTTCTGTATTTTATCAAGTGGTTGTGTGAATTACGGTGTTGTACGCAGGCATTCCTTGTGTCGTCAGACCTGCTTGCGTATTGGTGTTCTGAAATACGTGTTTGGAGGTCCCTTGATGTTTCGCCCACGTATAACTTGTTGCAGTCATTAAAGGGATTATGTATACCCTGCAGAGGATGGAGGCTTGTCCTGCCTACTACTGGTGATGTCCTTGATGGTCGTGGTTGTGGAGGTAGATACTTGGAATGATGTTTTGGCAAAGTTTGTTGGAAACATGTTTGGCAATGGAGTTGGTGGGAAGGACTATGTATCTCTTCTCGGCAGTGTCTTCTCTGGGTGTGTTGAAGATGTTTAGTGCTCGCCGTCTGCAGTCTCTGATGAAGTGACAAGGATAGTGGAGTTTGGAAAATACCTGTTCAATTATAGTGCATTCTTCCTCAAGGAAACTCGTTGCTGCAGATTCTGAGTGCACGCAGGAAGAAGCCTATAACTCTTGGGCACTATCAGTCCAGCACATCTCAAACACTCAGGTGATCTTCTCAATCGCATTCGCAACATCAACATCAGGAACAAGAAGCTTTCCAGCCTTGACGTGACTTCCCTATTCACTAAAGTACCTACTAAACAAGCCATCGATCTCTTGCGCAAGAAAATTGACGATTCACTTGATCTTCCCATTCCAGCCAGCGACTTCATCGACCTGGTTGAACTATGTGTTGACTTTACGTGTTTCTCTTTTGAAAATCACCTCTTTCAGCAGACTTTTGGACTACCCATGGGTTCGCCACTCAGTGCAGTCCTAGCGAACCTATACATGGAACATCTAGAAGCCGAACGTTTCTCCACCATTATTCCTTCGTCTGTCACCTGGCTCCGTTATGTTGACGACATTCTCCTCATAACTCCTAAACGCTTCAACGTTCAAGCTCTCCAAGACAGCTCAACCCGGTCGAGCCTTCAATCCAGTTCACACTTGAAGAAGAGGTCGACAACACTCTTCCTTTCCTTGATGTTCTACTCTGCAAAGCGACCACGAATTCGTTTTTTAAAATCTATCGAAAAAACCCACCAACCAAAACGATCTTCTCCACTTCTACTCTCACCACGACACCAAAACCAAACGTGGTGTAATTATAGGGCTTCTTCCTGCGTGCATCAGAATCTGCAGCAACGAGTTCCTTGAGGAAGAATGCACTATAATTGAACAGGTATTTTCCAAACTCCACTATCCTCGTCACTTCGTCAGAGACTGCAGACGGCGAGCACTAAACATCTTCAACACACCCAGAGAAGACACTGCCGAGAAGAGATACATAGTCCTTCCCACCAACTCCATTGCCAAACATGTTTCCAACATCTTTGCCAAAACATCATTCCAAGTATCTACCTCCACAACCACGACCATCAAGGACATCACCAGTAGTAGGCAGGACAAGCCTCCATCCTCTGCAGGGGTATACATAATCCCTTGTAATGACTGCAACAAGTTATACGTGGGCAAAACATCAAGGGACCTCCAAACACGTATTTCAGAACACCAATACGCAAGCAGGTCTGACGACACAAGGAATGCCTGCGTACAACACCGTAATTCACACAACCACTTGATAAACTACAGAAACTCAAGACTTACCCACCACAGAAGACAACACCCAATACCGAAGAATCCTGGAATCATCACTTATTTCTATATCCGACAACTTCAACCAGAAAAGTGGCTTCTATAACATAGCTGAACCACTTGCCAAGAAACTTCTTCATCGCTATCCCACATAAGAACACTGTAGAAGGTCTGCTCACAAACTTGTCCAGTCTCCTTTCCAAGCTACCCAAGTTTTTAGACTCTACAACCCAACTCGGTACATCATCAGATGCAGCATTCTTCACCTGACCTCAGCCGGACTATAAATACTCGCGTTCCTTCCACCCCAGGTTTGGACTTGAAAAAGCCCACTGTGTGGGCGAAACGTAGTCAATAAAGGATCACATTATACTGCATTTGTGTTTATATTGCCAGATCCTGGGGGTAGAAGAGACACCAATGACCGAACAAGGTCCTGCCCCAGCAGTGGAAGAGACTCGCCAGCTCCAGGGGCACCCCCGGAACAAGCGGATTTGAACTCCATTGCTAAAACTCTGAAGACTCTGCTAGACAGGGTTACTAAGCTGGAATCCCCTCCGAAGAAGGGTCCGAACAATAAGGCTCGGACCCCAACATAAAAGAAAGGAGGCCAGACAAACAACAGAACAAGGGAAAGAAATACTACGGTTAGCAACAGAAACAACTACAAGAGCAATTACAAAAAACAACATAACTACCAGAGAAATAAATTGATGGAAATTATTACAGGAACATTCCCGACAGAGAGACTACAGTAGAAAACAGGGTCACCAAGGGACCGATCCCCCACTACAGGAGAAGCTTACAGACCACGAGATAGAGCCCCAACTTCACAAACTACACAACGGGAAAGGGGATGAACAGATTGATCTGACATCGATCTCGACAGTCCTGGGCCCCAGGACTTAGAAAAAGAAATAAATGATCTCAGGACGTGGATACGATAAAATTACGATGAGGCACATGGAATGGATTAACTTCCCAGAAGGATCCCCCTATGGAAGCTGGGAAAGGGATATGTCCACCTACAGGATGGAACAGACGAAGGCGAATTTCCCAAGACCAATGGTAGATTGAGGTAACAGAAGAAACTAGAAGAAAACCCTACCTAAACCTACTAGTTTTGAGTGACAACAACCGAGCAGTTCCCAGAAAACTCTGAGCAGAGGCCGAGAGGGAGTGGGTCGAAGGAACACTTACACTGGACCCTAACAGTCTGATTACCAACGAGCAACCTTGTTCCCCTCATCTATTGACGTTTGTTCGGCCTTCCTACAAAAAGCCTAACCTTTTTTTTTCCCCGACCGCAGTAGATGCTACAGATGCCCTGTTGCAAGTTAAAGATTCCCTTCAGAAGCGGGAGAAAATTACCTAGGATAACCGACAAAACGATCCAATTTTTTTCTGTTGCATCCGGCACTCATTCACTTCCCGGCACTAGAAGGACTGACGGAGAGTTTTTGACAACACTGAGTGAGAAGCAGTAAACCATAGAAAGAAAGAAATACTACCCAGGATAAACCTTAATATTATTTAGTGTTGGTACTTGTATATGTGTTTTGTAATTGTATATTTGTTTATTTCTTGCGTATCCCCACATATTAAACAGACAAATTTTTTGAAAAGCCTTTTCTGTTGTTGTGCTTCAGAAGTAGGGTTTTTATGGCCCAAACCCTTTCTGAACAGCAACAACACCTAAGGAACTCCCCAAGAACATGCAAGAGGATCTTGAGAGAAATCGAACGAGCCTGGCCCTAGCACTGGGCAGCTCCTCCCCCCCCCCCACCGCTTCCTCCCTGACGAGGAAATCTTTCTGGACTTTGACAGACGAAACTATCAAAGAGCCTAGCTGAAGTATATGGTGGCTTAAAAATAGGTTTTTGGAGATTTCCAGGAAGGGGGGAAGGCTGAAACCACTGAACAGGGAGAACCAAACAGCAAACCTATTATCTCTACTGAACGGATCCTACAGCAGCAGATGAAGGGACACAACGCAAGGGATGGACTTCGACAAGCAAATCCGGGACCTGAGAATATTTCAAGGGGCCTGGGCTTCTCTCGCTGCCCACCTACCCAGGGGGGGAGGGGGTCCTTGCCAGTGAATACCTCCCCGCTTCAGAAGCCACAATACTACTAAGTTTTCTCTGAATTGAAAAAATGAAGACCTTATTCCGGCCTTCTCTGTTAAAGACAGGCCCTCTTAGAGAATATGATTAGCAGGAAACCAGGGCGGCTACTGACTTCGAAAGTATACAGGGAACTAGACTTCTTTTAACAACAGAATTCAATACTTTTCGAAGACCGCCCCCAAGCCAGGTGTGAATTCCGGAAATTGGGCCATAAACCCATACGGGTACTGTCCCCTAACCAGCACATGTGGAACCCTAAATAACCAGCCTGGCCAGGAGACCTTTAGAAGCAGAGACCAGAAAACAATTACAAACATCTGGCAGACCCATCCCAAGCCCTTGGGACTTCCATTGCCCGGAACACACAAGTCGAAAAACTTAAGGCTCTGGGCTTCTCCTAGTTTTTGAAGAAATCGGGGGAAGAGGTAACTAAAGATATAGTTTGCCCACGCGCCTGTCCCCCCTTTCACCAGAATAACCGAAAAAGAAGCTCCCCAGAATCACAACCAGTACCTTGAAAACACCAAAGGCCGAAGAGGACAGAGGAGAAAGGGAGCCTCGGCGATTGAAGAGACCACCGCCAGCACCCAGGGGCAAACCCCCGGAACAAGCGGATTTGAACTCCATTGCTAAAACTCTGAAAGACTCTGCTAGACAGGGTTACTAATGCTGGAATCCCCCCGAAAGTTTCCGAACAATAAGGCCTCGACCCAAACAGAAGGAAAAGGAAGGCCAGACACACACAGAACAAGGAAGAGAAATACTACGGTAACCAACAGAAACTACTACAAGAGCAATTACAAAAAACAACGATAACTACCAGAGAAATAATGGAGAAATTACTACAGGAATTCCGACAGAGACCTAACAAAGTAGGGAAACAAGTCACCACAGGGCCAAGAATCCTCCCCAACTACTGGAGAATCCACAGACACGAATAGAGCCCAACTTTCTACAAAAATACACAACGGAAAGGGGATGAACAGATTGAACCTGACATCGATTTCCAACAGGTCCTGGGCCCCAGGACTAGAAAAGAAATAAAATGATCCTCTGGACGTGGATACGAGAAGAATTCGTTTGAGTGCATCATGGATGGATTTAACTTCCCTGAAGACCACCGATATAGCTTGGGAAAAGGGATATTGTCCCCTACAGGATGGACCTGACGAAGTGCAGAATTTCCCAAAGACCAGTGAGATTGAGGACAGAAGAAACTAGAGAAAACCCTACCTAACCTACGAGTTTTGAGTGGACAACAACGAAAGCAGGTCCTGAAAAAACTCTTGAGCGAGTCCGAGAGGGTAGTGGGTCGAAGGAACACTACACTGGACCCAACAGTCACCCCCCCCTCTTACCCAACGAGCAACTTGTCTCATCCTATTGACTTTTCGGCACTTCTACAAAACTAAAACCAATTTCCGGACGCAGTAGAATGCTACAATGATGCCCTGTTGCAGTAAGATTTCTTTAGAAGCTGGAGAAATTTACCTAGGATAACCGACAAACGATTCCAAGAAATTTCTTTCTGTAGCATCGCACTTCAACTTCCCGGCACAGAAGGACTGTGACGGAGAGTTTTGACAACACTGAGTGAGAAGCACTAACCTAGAGAAAGAAAGAAATACTACCCAGGATAACCTATATTATTTTATGTGTTTTGTACGTGTATATGTGTTGTACTTGTAAAATTTGTTATTTCTTGCGTAGTCTAATATGTTAAATGGACAAATTTTTGAAACAAAGCCTTTCTGTTTGTTTGTGCTCAGAGTAGTGTTTTATGAAAAAAACCTTCTGAAAACAGACCCAACCACCAAAGACGTCCGCCAGCACATGCAGAGGAAATCTTGAGAGAAAATCAATCGAGGCCTGGCCCTAGCACGGGGGCAGCTCCCCTGACGAGAAATCTTTCTGGACGTGACAGACGAAACCTACAAGACCTAGCTGGAGATATGGGCTTTAAAAATAGTTTTGAGATTTTTCCAGGAAGGGGGAAGGCTGGAAACCACTGAACAGGGAGGACATAAGAACATAAGAACATAAGAAAGGAGGAACAACTGCAAGCAGGCCTGTGTGGCCTATACTAGGCAAGGTCCTTTACCACTTCCATCCCACCTAACAAAACATTTTAATCTACCCCAATTTTCCAATACTACCCAAGAATAAGCCTGATGTGCAAAGTCCCCACCTCAAATCAACCCAAATCCCATCATGTATTTATCCCACCTAAATTTGAAACTAAAACTAAACCCAAATCCTAGCCTCAACAACCCACAAGGTTAACTGTTTTTCCACTCCATCTACTACCCTATTTTCCAAACCAATACTTTCCTATGTCCCCTTTCTAAATCAAACTTATCCAGATTTTAAAATCCATTACTGCGGGTTCGCTCTTGGAGAGATATACTCAAGACATTGGTTAATATCCCCTTTATTAATACCTAACTTCCACTTAAACACTTCGATCAGGTCCTCCCCTCATATCCCCTATATCTCTACTTGACGGAATCCTACAAGCAATCAGCTTAATGGACGACAACGCAAGGATGGACTTCGACCAAGCCAGATCCGGGACCCACTCAGAAGTATTTCAAAGGGGCCTGGGGCTCCCGCTGCCCACCTAACCCAGGGGGGAGTGGGGTCCTGCCAGGACCTCCCCTTCAGAAAGCAACAATACTAACAAAAGGTTACTCTGATTGAAAAAATTTGAAGACCTTATTCCGGCCCTTTCTCTGTTTTTAAAGACAGGCCTCTTAGAGTATTGAATAGCAGGGAAACCAGGCGGCCTTACTGAACTTTCAAAATTATACAGGGAACATAAGAAACTTTCTTTTAACAACAGAATCATACTTCGAAGACTGCCACAAGGCAGTGTGAAATTCCCGGAAATGGCCAGAAAAGCACCATACTGGTTACTGTCCCCCTACCACACATGTGGACTACCGCAGCCTGCTCCAGGGAGACCTTAGAAGCAGAGACCAGAAAAACATTACAAACATCTGGCAGCCACACCAAGCCCTGGGAACTTGCCATTGCCACGGAACAACACAGTCGAAAAACTTAATGGCTCTGGGCTCTCTAGTTTTTTGAAGAATTCGGGGAAGAGGTAACTAAAAGAAAATAGATGCCCAACGGCCCCTGGCCTTCACCAGAATACCGGAAAAGAACGCTCCCAAATCACAACCTGTCTTGGAAATTCACCCAAGGCGAAGAGGCACAGAGGAGAAAAGGGGGAGCCTCTGGCGATTGAAGAGACTCCCCGGCCAGCTTCCCAGGGCAACCCCCCGGAACAAGCGGATTTAACTCCATTGCCTAAAAACTCTGAAACTCTGCTAGACAGGTTACTAAGCTGGTAATCCACCTCCGAAGAAGGTCCGAACAATAAGGCTCGAACCCACCAGATAGGAAAGGAGGCCCAGACAAACCAGAACAGGAAAGAAATACTACGGTAACAACAGAAACAACTACAAGAGCAATTACAAAAAACAACGATAAAACTACCAGAGAAATAATGGGAGGAAATTATTACAGGAATTCCGACAGAGACTACAGTAGGAACAGGTCACCATGACAGGAATTCTCCCCACTAACAGGAGAAGCTACAGACACGAGATAGACCCAATTCTACAAACCTACACAACGAAAGGGGATGACAGATGTGATCCCTGACCATCGATCCTTCCACAGGGTCCTGGGCCCCCAGGAATTAGAAAAGAAAATAAATGATCTCTGGAACGTTATACGAGAAGAATTTCGATGTGGCATCATGGATGGATTACTTCCCCAGAAGATCCACCGATGATGAGGCTTGAAAGGGATATAAGTCCCTACAGGAGGGACTGACCCGAAGGCAGATTCCCCAAGACATGGAGATTGAGGACAGAAGAAACAAGAAGAAAACCCACCTAACCTACGAGTTTGAGTGGACAACAACGAAGGCAGTCCGTAAAACTCTGAGCGAGCCGTAGAGGGGTAAGTGGGTCAAAGGAACCACTACACTGGACCCCAACCAGTCCCCGATACCAACGAGCAACTTTGTCTCATCTATTGACGTTTCCGCACTTCTACCAAAACCCTAACTTTTTCCCGACGCAGTAGAGAAAAAAATTTGTTTTTGCCTACAGGATTCCCGGTTGCAATGTAAGATTTTCTTCAGAAGCTGGAGAAATTACCTAGGAATAACCGACAAAACGATCCAGATTTCTTTCTGTTTTGCATCCGGCACTTCAACTTCCCGGCACAGAAGGACTGACGGAGAGTTTTGACAACACTGAGTGAGAAGCAGTAACCTAGAGAAGAAAGAAATACTACCCAGGATAACCTTATATTTTTTATGTGTTGTACTTGTATATGTGTTGTACTTGTTAATTTGTTATTTCTTGCGTAGTCTAAATATGTAAACTGGACAAATTTTTGAAAAGCCTTTTCTGTTGTTGTGCTCAGAGTAGGGTTTTATGACCCAAACCCTTCTGAACAGACAACACCTAAGACGTCCCCTAGCAACATGCAGAGGATCTTGAGAGAAATCAACGAGCCTGGCCCTAGCACGGGGGGAGTCCTCCTGACGAGGAAAATCTTTTTGGACGTACAGACGAAACCTACAAGAGCCTAGCTGAAGATATGGGCTTAAAATAGGTTTTGAGATTTCCAGGAAGGGGGGAAAGGGTGGAAAAACCCCTGAACAGGGAGGACCTAACAGGCAAACCTATATCTCTACTGACGGAATTCCTACAGCAGCAGATTGAAGGGAAGACAACGCAAGGATGGACTTCGACCCAAACAGATCCGGACCTGAGAAGTATTTCAAAGGGGCCTGGGCTCTCGCTCACCCTACCCAGGGGGAGGGGGTCCTGCAGGACCTCCCTTCAGAAGCAACAATATACTAAGGTTTCTCTGATTGGAAAAAATTGAAGACCATATTCCGTCCTTCTCTGTTAAAAACAGGCCTTATAGAGTATTGAATAGCAGGGAAAACCCGGGCGGTACTGAACTTCGAAAATTATTACAGGGGAACTAGACTTTTTTTAACAACAGAATTCATACTTCGAAGACTGCCACAAGGCAGGTGTGATTCCGGAAATGGGCCAGAAAACCCATACGGGTACTGTCCCTACCAGCACATGTGGGACTACCCAGCCTGGCTCATGGAGACCTAGAAGCAGAGACAGAAAACATTAAAAACATCTGGCTCCACCCAAGCCCTGGGACCTTACCCTTGCCTCGGAACACACAGTCGAAAAAAATTAAGGCTCTGGGGTCTCTAGTTTTTGAAGAATTCGGGAAAGAGGTAACTAAAGATATATTGCC
>NW_026508638.1:0-12143 GCF_026875155.1 Cherax quadricarinatus
GCATACCTTCCCTGCCACCCTGGCGGTTCCTTCCCTCCCACACCCGGCTGTAGTATACCTTTCCCTGCCAATCGCAAAATTTACCTTCCCTGCTACACCTGGCGGGTTAAAAACTTCCCTGCTACACCGGTTTGTGTACACCTTCCCTGCTAAAAACCTGGCTGGACACCTTCCTGCCACACTTTGGCTGTGAAACCCTTCCTGCCACCTCGCTGTTATACCTTCCCTGCCACACCTTTCTGTGTGTGTACCTTCCCCACCGGGCTTTTACCCCCCCGCCACACCGGGCGGGTATCCCTTCCCTGCCAAAACCGCTGTGTAACCCCCCCTCCCCACCCCTGGCTGTTTTATACCTTCCCTGCCAAGGCTGTGTTTTTCCTTCCTGCCACACCGGGCTGGTTCTTCCCCCTGCCACATCTGCTTAATCCCTTCCCGCCACACGGGCGGTATACCTTCCTGCACACCTGGCTGTAACCTTCCTGCCACCCTGGCTGGAAACCCTTTCCCCTGCCACACCTGGCTGGGATACCTTCCTGCACACCGGCGGATACTTCCCTGCACAGGGCGGAAACTTCCCCTGCCACACGGTGGAAATATTCCCCCTGCACACCTGGCTGTGTATACCTTCCCTGCCCACGGCGTTTTAAAACCTTCCCTCCCACACTGGCTGGTATCCCTTTCCCCTGCACACCTGGCTGGGTATACCTTCCCTGCCACACCGGCTGGTATCCCTTCCTTCCACCTGGCAGGTATACCCCCCTGCCCCCCCGGCTGGGTAAAACCCTTCCCCTGTAAACCCCCCGCTGGGACCTTTCCCTCCACACCGGGCTGGGTATAACCTTCCCTCCCCCTGGCTGGGTAACCTTCCCTGCCACACGGCTGGGTTACCTTCCCTCCCACACCGGCAGGTATCCCTTTCCCGCCACACCGGCTGGGTTTATCCTTCCTGCCCCACCCGGGCTGGGTTAATTGAACCCCTAATACTCTACACTGTAAATATTGGGGAAGTGGGGATATTTTGGTTTTTTTAAGAAATTTGATTTTTTAAAAAGAAAAGGGTGAGGATATTTTTGATTTTTAATTTTTTTCCAAAAATAATTCCCAAACCTTAACCCCTCTCCAACACCTCTCCAAACACCTCCCTTCCCCCCCCCTGCAAACCCCTCTCATCATCCCAACACCCCCTCCCCACCCCACCACCCACCTCATCTTCCTCCTCCCCTCCCCCCTCCCTCCAAAACACCCCAAAAACCCACTCTTTCTCCCCCCCCCTCCCCCCCCCTCCCACCCCTCTTTTCCCTCCCCCTTCTCTTACCAAACCTCACAAACCCTCACCGACCTTCACCTCCACATCCCCCATTTCCCCCCCCTTTCCCCCCCCTATCCTCAACCCTCAACCCACCCCCCCCCTTTAATTCTCCCAACGCCGTCCCCCTCCCCCACAACCGTCCCCCTTCCTCCCATTACGCCTCCCCTCCTCCCTCCCCTCCCCTCATGACCCTCCCCCACCCTCACCCCCACCCCACACGGGTTCTATATAAAAACCCCATTTACTAAAAAAAACTCATTAAAACTCATAGAACATATTAATCATATGGGAAAAGGGGAGTGTGTGTGGTGATGTGGTGGTGTTTGTGGTGATGGGGGGTGTTAGTGGGGATGGGGTGGGTTATGGTGAGGGGTGGTTAAGTGGGGATGGGGTGGTGTTAGTGTTGAGGGGGGGTGTTAGGGTGATGGTGGGGGTGTTAGTGTGATGTGGGGGTTAGTGATGGGGTTTTAGGGGAAGGGTTGTTTTAGGGGAGAGGTTTGGTTTGTGGTGAGGTGGTGGGGGGGTGAGGTGGGTTAGTTATTTTTTAGTTTAGGGTTTTATTTTGATTGGTGGGTTTTTTTTTATTTTTGTTATTGATTTGGTGGGGGTTTTTAATTTTTTTTTTTATTTGGGGTTTTTAAATTTTTTTTTATTTTTTTTTTTAATTTTTTTTATTTGTTATTTATTTTTTTATTTATGGGTTTTTGTTAAAATTCTTATTATAATTTTTTTTAAAACTATTACCCTTATTATTAATAACTTTTTATCATTTTTCCCTTTTTAACTATTATTTTTTAAAAACATTATCTTTATTCTTATAACTATTATCATTATTTTAAACTATTACCCAATTTTTAATTAAAAACATTATCATTTTTAAATTAAAAACTATTATCATCATTATTTTTAACTATTATCTTTTTTAATTATAACTTTTAAACTTTATTTTTAAAACCTACTATCTTTAAATTATTATAAATTTTAAATTATAAAACAAATTTCATTTTTATAACTATATCATTATTTTATAACTTTATCATTTTTAAAGAAACATTACTTTAAATATAAACTATTATCATTTTTAAAATAAACTTTTCATTATTTCTTATAACTTTTATCATTATTTTAAAAAATTTTATTATCATTATTTTTATAACTATTACCCATTTTTTTAATAAACAAAATTACATTATTAAACTATTATCTTTTTTTTATTATAACCTTTTATCATTATTTTTATAACAAATTATCTTTCTTATTCCCAACTATTATCATTTTTTTTTATAACTATTATCATTTTTTATTAAAACCCTATTATCTTACTTTTTAACTATTATCTTTTATTATTTTAACTTTTTTTTCATTTTTATTAAAACTTTTTATCAAAATTATTATAAAAAATTTATCTTTTATTTTTATAACTTTTTATTGGGGCCCCTTTATTTTACAACTATTATCATTATTCTTAAACTATTTCTTTTATTTTTATAACTATTATCATTTTATTATAACATTATAAATTTAATTATTAAAACTATACCCATTATTATTTAACAAATTAAATCTTTTAATTTAACTATTACCCATTATTATTATAACTATTAATATTATTTTTATAACTATTACCCTTTTATTATTAATTATTATTTTTAAACTATTATCATTTTTATTAAAACTATTATCATTTTAAAACTTTTATCTTTTAATAAATTTTAAAACACCTACTACTACCCCCAACCCCCTCCCCCCTATCACAAAGGCCCACCCCCCCCCCCACACATTCCGCCCCCCAAAACCCCACCAATACCAAAAAATACCCCACCTCCAAAACCCCTCCCCCCCCCCTGGGGTTTCCCAGTACCCGGCCCAACGGAAAAAACCCGGGGTTGTCCCCCCAGGAGGCAAGGTAACCTGGGGGCTCACCCCCCAATATCGCAAATTAAACAAAAAACCCGCCTCCGGGAAAAAAACTTACCAAATCCACGTTCAAAACCCCACATGATAAATTGGCCCCAACGGTGTGGGCGGGGATTTTACTTTTTAAAAAGGGTAATTCAAGGCGTTAAAAGGCTGTTTTTTTAGTAGGGGCCAAGGGTCAAAGGTGAATGGGCCACCCCCCCAGCCACAAACCCTCTCGCACCACCTCCACCAGCAGCCTCACTCCCCTAAAACCCCACCAGCCGAAAAGCCTTTTGGCCGCCGTTTCAAAGTTTTCCTGGTTTAGTTGGGTGTGCAATTGTTTCCCCCCAATCTCGGGGGGGTTTTTTGACCCGGATTTTGCTTTAAAGGCCAGTCATAAGCCAGACGTGGAAGGAACCCCAGTCAGCCTATCACCCCACCCCTGTCCCCCCTTCACCCAAAACTGTTTCCTCCGTGCTTTGTGCATCTTTAAAAAAAACGTTTTCCATCAGCCTTTCCCTCGTGGGGAAAACCGGGTCGGGACCCCCCCCAGCTTCAAAAACCCCCCCACTGAGAGAGAGAAGTAACCACCAAAAAGAAGTAACCCCAATTTCCTCTAAAGTTTTTGTCTATATCGTTTTTGTTCTCCCTTTTTGGAAATGCTAAGAGGGGTTTTTCCCCACCCTTTTCCTGTGGCATAGAGTGGGTTTTAAAGGGCCACCTTCGGGGGTGAGGGGGGGGCGCGGCAGACCCCAGCTGCCACCCACCACTCTCTCCCCCACCACCCTCCCTTCCCACCACCACCACCCCCACCACCACCACCACCCCCACCCAAACCCCCCCATCTACTTGTGGTTTTTTTGAAAACCCTTGTACCGGGTCCTATACTTTTTTTGGGCTCCATAATTGGTCAAGAATTGTAGCGGTGCCAACGATAAACCCCGTTTTGAGTTCGCCTAAAAGAAACATTTCTTCACGACAACAGTGTGAGGGAGGAGGAAACACCCAACCCCCCCAAAAGGGAAAAAACCCTTCCCCTCCTCTCACCGTCCCCGTCTACTACTCCGGGATTTCCCAGTGAAAATTTTCTTGAACATTTTCTTGAAATTTAAAAAAACTTTTTGGCGTGTGTGGGGCCCCTTTATAGAAAATTTCTTGTGAAACTCAAAAACCTTGTTTTTTCAGTGTAAACGCAGTTTTTCCCTTTGACTCATTTTTTTTTACAATATTTTTCAGGGGTTTTCATTTATCTTATATTTTTTTTTTTTCCCTGTTTTTTTTCTTTATGCTACCCGGGGCGGGTAGTAAGTTTTAAAAGGGGGTATGTACCAGTCAGTCCCCTGTGTGAAGTGTTTTCATTTTTTTATTGACCCCTTTAAACTTTTGGTTTTTCTCCAGAAAATTATCATTTTATTTCATGCAGGATTTTCACGCCCATTTAAAAACAAATTATCCATTTTTTTTCTATGGGGTTTTTTTTTTTTTTTCCCGTATGCAACAGTGTCCCTTTCCCTCAAATTTTTTTGGGCAGACTGTGTACCTTTATTTTTGCCACCCAAATTTTGTCGAAACAGTCACAGCAAAAATTTTTTGTATCAGTCACAGCGGGATTTTTGTTGTAAGAAAAACCCTAATACTGTTTGTGCCCCACCACTGTAAGTGTTAACCTACCTGGGGTTTTTATTTTATTATTTTTTTTTTATTTTTTCTTTGAAAAAATTTTCATTTCTTGATAAAATTTACTTACCTTTAACGAAAGGGGTTTTCTTTACTCTGCTTAAAGTAAATTGTTTTTTTCCAAATTTTAAAATTTAAAAGAGTTAAAGTGTTCAACCCAGTTTTTTTTTTTTTTTTGGATCTTCAAAATTTTAAATTTTATCATTTAACCTGATTTTTTCCCATTGACACTTTATTACTGCAGTGTTTTTTTTTTTAACACTTTATTTTTTAAAAACTTGTTCTGCGGGTGAATTATTTTCTTTTATTGAATATTTTTTTTGAATTATTTTTAAATTTTGTCTTTTCATTCTTAAAAATCCCTTAAAATTTTCCCAGTTAACCTTTAAAATAATTTTTTTTTAAATTTTCAAAAATTTTTTTAAAAAATTTTAAAATTTAATTTCTTTTTTAAAGAGTAAAGACAGCTCTTTTTTGCTTTTTAATTCGTCTCCATTAATATTTTTACTTGTATATTTCAATGTAAATTTTTTTTTTTTTGGGCCAATACCTTTAAAAATTGAGTTTTTTCCCTTCCCCTTTTCATGTAAACTTAGACATTTTTTTTTTTCCTTTTTGCAGAATTAGTTGTTATTTTTTTTTTTTTTCAATTCTAGAATTTTATATCATTTTTTTTTGTTCATTATTTTTTTCCTTATTTGGGGGCCCCGTGGCCCACTTTGCCATTATGTCTCACATAACCCTCAATGATACTTTAGTGAATGTCCCACAAATCAAGACCTCTCAGGGTACTGCTTGGGCCCCGTCATCAGTCCCCACAGTTCCTTTACCGACTGACCCGAAACCCACTCAGAAACCGGATATTATAGTTATACTGTGATTCCCCTTTTTTTCGTTTAAACCTTTTTTCAATGGCCAAGTTTAAAAGTCTTGAAGCATTGGGTTTGGGACCATTCGTTTTCGTGGGGTAGTCTCTAGGTGGGCCCCTTCAGAGGGAAAACCTTATTTAGACTTTTCTAAAGAAGCCTTTTAATTTCGATCCCTTCTGCTTTCCCCGTTTTTTGGTCTCCCCATATACAGACTTCAGGAATCCTTTCTAAGTGGTTTACAAAATGAGGAACTTTATTCCCTTTTTTTCCCCTTTTCCCATAAAAACAGCGATCCATATTCGTTTTTTAGAGAACTAGTGAATGCTACACCCATGAGTAAAGAACGTTGAGTGATTTGGGGTTAGATTTTGACAAACTTTTTTTCATCATTTATTTAATGCTGTCCAATCAACAATCTTTTTTCTTTCCCCGAAGGGGGCTAAAAAAACCCTTTCCCGAAACAAAAGCCCAAAATAGCAGCTTTTTCCGCCTTTCTTCTGTGTGTGCTTTTTGAGGCTATCCTCCAACGTAACGATGGAACCACTTACAAACCTTAAATCATGTAAAAGTTCCTTGTGCCCCCAGGGTAATTTCCCCCTTTTAAAAAAAAGTAATGTCACAATAGCCCGTCTGTTGCACCAACCCCCTTGTTTGCGCCACAGAGACAAATCGTGGTCGTCAAAACCCTCTCAGAGATCACCCCAAAAACCCGTGTACAAGTCGTTATACACCTCGTAGTATTCAAAGTACATTCAGTAACCATAGTCGGCGGAATTGTTTTCAACTGGGTTTTCCCCTGGGCCCTATTGCAATTAATTGTTCCGAAAGTTTAAACCCCAAGAACGTCGTACTGAAGAGAGACTCAGGGTCTTCCCCTACTGTAAATTTTTCAAAGAATACATGGACTGACCTTTTGATGGGAAAGCCCTATAACCTTCAATACTCTATCTTTTTTCCGGGGGTCGTTCCAAAAACCCCAGAACCCCCTAGAGGAAACAATCCCCGTGGTTTTCAAAATAACCAGAACCAGGGTCATTCTTTTACTCAAACTAACCAAACCAGGCTCGTTTTCCAATTCGGGGGAATTCGGCGCCCCAGTTTAAACCGCCCATGGTACAGTTGGTGGGTAAAGGTCAACCATTCCCCCCTTCACAATTCCCTTTGAAGCCTTAAGCAGTCTCGAAATGACCAAAACCCCGCTGATAAGTTGCTTACTTTTCTCTGACATAGATGCTTTTGGGGGTGGGGGTTAGAAAAAAATCTTTTTTGGGTGCAATTTCCCCCTTTTTTTTTCACATAACCTTTCCCAAAGCAAACCATTTGGCCCCAAAAGTGCAAGCATCTGTTTTTAATGCCCCGTTCATTTTTCATGGGCCCTGGTGCGCAAGTCAATATTATTAAAGGGCTAGTTTGTTTAAGGATAAGAATTACGGCCCTGTCCTTCTCTTTAAACCCCCACTCCTGTTCCTCCCTTTGTGGTATCTTGGTTTTTCAAATGCGTGGTTTCCCAGGTCGGACTTTTCCCAAAACCTTTTTTATCCAAGGTAGAGACCCTTTACTGCTTCCCCTTTCCTTTTTTGTTTTAAGTATTCAAAAAATTTTTTTTTTTTGTTCAAGTTTCCCCATTTCCCCATTTCTGGAGTTACCATCTAGATTTGGGGTGCCCCCCGAATCTGCCTTTCTGTTTAAAAATCCCCTTTTTTTTGGGTTTTATTCCTTCCCCCAAATTTTGTAAAATCACATGAATACAATCGATCGATCAAAATTTTTTTTTTTTTTTTTTTATCACTTTACTCCAAAAGTTGAGTTTGGTTTTTCATTTTTTTGAGTTTTAAGTTGTACATAGTATACTTTGTATTGCATTAACAGTTTTAGTTACGTAAAACTTTCCCTTCCAAGTTTTAAATTATGTAGGTTATAATTTTAATTGTTTGTACTTTGACATTTTAAAAATCAGCCCAAGCCGGGATCCTGCCACTCTAGTTTGTATTTTGTTTTTATGTCGGGACGACATACGCTAAACGTCGGCCCCGGCCCCTCAGTAGTAGTAACCATTACCAAATAAAACCCTGTATCATTGACTCAACCCAACCCAAACCCTCCCCCTGCCCGAGTCACTATTGAATTCATATTGTGCGACCTCAGCAGTAAAAAGGCCCCCAACCCCCCTAGGGTACTGTGGGCGGCTAGTCAGTTTTTAAAGGGGGGACCAAAAAAGGGAAGGTAACTGGGGCGGGGGTCTCTCCAAAATTCGCAAAATTTTACTTAATAAAAAAGCCTAAAGTGAGTATTTCTTTTCCTAAACCACCTTAAACGAACCTCCACAGATAGTGGTGTGGTGGTTTTGTTATTGGGGGATGGTGGTGGGGTTATTTTGGGGGATTTGGGGTGGTGTTAGTGGTGGGGTGGGGGTGGTGTTAGTGGTGATGGTGGTGGGGGTTTTTTGGTGATTTTGGTGGGGTTGTGGTGATGGGGGCGGTGTTAAATGGTGATAGGGGGGGTTAGGGGGACGGGGTTGGGTGTGTGGTGAAAATGGTGGTGTTAGTGGTGATGGTGGTGGTGTTAGTGGGATAGTGGTGGTTTATGGGAAGGTGGGTTTTTATGGGTTGCAACCCCTGAAGGGGTTTTCCCAAAAAATTTTTTAAAAAAAATAAGAAAAGTATTTTAAATTTTTTTCCCTATAATTTTATTTGCTTATTTTTGCGATAATGGGTTTTAAATCGTAAAAAATATTGCTTTAAATTCTTATTTGACTTATGTTTTTTAGGATGTATATAAAATGTGCTCAGTTATTTCCTTGATTGTAAAACTACTGAAATTTAATCGTTTGGTCGCTCGTTATACTGGGGGTTTCTGACTGAAATTTTGCCCCCGTACCAAACACGTGATCGGGGGGGGGGGTGTCCTCAAAATCCCGTGAAATTGTCGGGTCTGCTGGAGACCCCCTTGGTATTGGACAGATTGTCTGTCTCATTTTTTTTGTTGTTCTGTAGAACTTTTTTTCACAGAACATTTAAAGACTTAGTGTTTTTCCCGACGTTGAAAACGAGGTTTGTGTAAACATAGACACCGGGAACATCTCAGGTCCTTAGCTAAAGTTTTCTAAACCTAATTTTGTACGGGTTTTCCTGTGAATTGTCCAGTCACATTTTTAAAACCTAGGGCTGAAACAAAAAAATTCAAAATTAAAGGGGATTTTTTGGAAAACTTTTTGGGGGAAATCTCAGGGCCCCCTACTTAGTGCCCGTTATTTTTTTTTTTCCATTTTCCAAAAATTCGTGCGCAGTCGCTTGATATTGCAAATTTCTATTGGGCTTAGCATTCTTTTTTTGTTCAAACAGACTGTTCGAGTTGGCCCCGTCGGTCAAAAGTTAGTTTTATTTGAGGACTTTTTCCCGCACTTGTTTAAATCTTTTTCCCATTTTTGAGACATAGCTAACTACTTTTGAGCAAATTTTCACGCTACACACCCCCTTTTCTTGTACAAATTGTAATATCTTATTAAATGTTTTAAAGTACCTGACGGTAAATTAAGAATTATAAAAAGTGATTTTTTGCTTTCAGCACAATAATATTTTTAACTCGAAAATTGATTTTTTTTTGATTCGTGATTTAATTTACTTTGAAAATAATTTCCTCTAGAAAAACTTACTACTTAATAAATTTAAATTAAAAATTTTTAAATTTTTCTAGTTTGTAGCCTACCGTTGTAATCCTAAGCACCCATTGAACCTGCCCGAATTTTAATGGATAAGGGAAAGGGGGAACCCCTTTTTAGAAAAAAGTAAACCCCAGCCCGAAACTCCCTTTTTGTTTTCCAAACTTAACTTTTAAACGCGTTTTTGAACAGTTTGGGAAATTTTTGGGGTGGGGTTTTATTATTGGGGTTTTTTTAAAGGGGGGGGGGGGAGATTTTTATTAAAATTTTGGGTTTTTGGGATGGGGTTTTTATTTTTGGAGGGTTTTAGGGGTTGGGGGTTTTTGTTTGGGAGGGGAGGTTGGGTTAGTTGGGGGGGGGTTTTGTGGGGAGGTTTTTGGGTGTGGGGGGATGGGATTGGGCGTTTTTATTTGGGGGGGTTTGGGTGAGGTGGGTGTTAGTGGTATTTTTGTTAGGGGGGGTGGGTAAAGGGGGTTTTGGGGTAATGATTTAGGGGGGGTGTTGGTGGGGGGTTTTGGAATTTAGGGGGTTTTGGGATTGGGGTTGGGGTGGTTTTTTGTTGTTTGTTTTAAAAAAATTTTTTTTGGGGGAAAAAGGGGTTAAATAAAATTTTTTTTTGTTTGGGAATTTTTTTATTAAAATTTTTGTTTTTAAATTTTGGGTTTTTTTGGGGTTTTAAAAAAAAAAAATTTTTTTTAAAATTTAAAATTTTTTAAAAAATTTTTTAATTTAATTTTGAAAATTAAATTTAAAAAAAATTTTTATTTTTTAAAAAATTTTTAAAAAAATTTTTTAAATTATTTTTTAAAAAAAAAAATTTTTTTTCATTTTATTTTTATCCAACTTTTTTAAAATATTTTTTTTATTAAAAAGGAAAAAAGCAAATTAAATTTTTTTTTTTTTTAAATTTCTTTTTTAAATTTTTTAAACTAAACTTTAAGTTTCTTAATTTTTTATTTTTGGGGAAATTTTCTTTTTTTTCTTTTATTATTAATTTTTTTTAAAAAAAAATTTTTAAAAAAATTTTTTTAAAATTTTTTTTTAAAAAAAAAAAATATATTTTATTTTTTCTTTTCAAAAACTTAAAATTTTTTTAAAATTTAAAATTTTCAAAAAAACTTAATTTTATTTTTTTAAACCCCCCTTTATTTTTATTTCTTTTTTAATTTTTTAAAAAAAAACTAATTTTTTTAAATTATCATTTTTTATAAAAATTTTTTTTAAAAAAATTTTATTTTTAACTTTTAATTTTTAAATTTTTTTTTAAAATTAAATTTTTTTAAAAAATTATTATTCTTTAATTTAAACAAAAAATAAAGGTTACATTTTAAAACTTTTTCAAAATTTTTCTTTTTTTTTTTTTTTTTCCTATTTTTAAAAAACCCCAAAAATTTTTTTCCCCTTATATTTTTAAAAAAAACATTATAAATTTTTTAATTAAAAAAATTTTTTTTTTTTTAAATTTTTTTTAAAATTATTTTAAAATATTACCCCGTTTTTATTTCCAAAAATAAAATTAAAAAAATTTTTCTTTAAATAAAAATATTTTAATAATAATTTCCAAAAAAATTTTTAATTTTTAAAAAAATTTTTTTTTTAAAAATTTTTAAATTTTAAAATTTTTTTTTAAAATTTAAAAACATTTTTTTTATCTTTTATTTTTATTACTTTTTAAAATTTTTTTATTTTAAAAAAAAAAAAATTTTAAAAAAAAGGGGAAAAATTTTCTTTTTAAATTTTTTTTTACAAAATTTCCCTTTTTAAAATTTTCCTTTTTTAAAAAAACAATTTACTTTTTCATAACCTATTTCCCAAAATTTTAAGCCTTTTTAAATTTTAAAAAAATTTTTTTTTTAAATTAAAAAATTTCATTTTAAAAAATTATTTTTTTCTTTTTTTCCCTTTTATCAAATTTAAAAATTTTTTCCTTTTTTTCCCCATTTTCTTTAAATCACTATTTTTTATTTTAAATATTTACATTTTTTTTAAAATATATCTTTAAAATTTTTTAAAATTTTATCCCTTTTTCCCCCAAAACAAATTTAAAAAAAAAATTTAAATTTTTTTAAAATTTTATTTTTTTTATTTTTATTTTAAACTAATTTTTTAAAAAAAATTTTATTTTTTAAAAAATTTTCATTTTTTTTTTAAAAAATTTTTAAAAAAAATATTATTTTACATAAATTTTTAAATTTTTTTTAAAAATTTATCAAATTTTTAAAATATCTTAATTATAAAAATTTATCCCTATTAAATAAAAAAAAAATAAAAATTAAAAATTAATAATTAAACATCAAATCCCTTTTTAAAAAAATTAAAAATTTTTTTAAAAATTTATTGTTAAATTCAAAACCCCTAAAAAAACCCCAACATTTTAAAACAACCCAAATATTTAAAAAAAACCCTTTACAAAACTTTAAAATTTTCTTTTTTTTTAATAATTTCTTTAAACAAAAAAACCCTTAAAATTTAAAATTCCCCCCCTCCAAAAAAAAAAAGAAAAAATTTCCCCCCCCCCAAAAAAAAACCCCCCCAAAACCCCTTTCCCCACTTAAAGAAAAAAAACCCCCCAAAAAAATTCCCAAAAACCCCCCCAAAAAACCCCCAAAAACCAAAACCCAAACCCCCAAAAAACCACAAACCATTTATAAACCCCCAAACCCCCCCCCCCAAAAAAAAATTTTAAAAAACCCCCCAATAAACCCCCACCCCCCAAACCCCCCCCAAAAAG
>NW_026508639.1:0-14750 GCF_026875155.1 Cherax quadricarinatus
ATTTTTTAACCCCTTTTGTTTTTCCCTAACGTTACTTTATTTTTTCCATATATTACTTTTTTTACCCCAACTGTTTCTTTATTTCCCCACACTGTTTCCTTATTTTCCAATATGTTACTTTTTTACCCAGTCTGTTTCTTTATACACAGTTCTGCTATTTATTACCAAGTACTGTTTCTTTTACCCCAGTTTTTGTTTCTTTTTCCCAATACTGTTACTTTTTTAGCCATACTGTTACATATTACCCCCAAATGTTACTTTTTACCGAAGTAAGTTACTTTATTTCCCTAAATTTTTACTTTATTACCCCCTTACTTTACTTTATAACACCAACTGTTACTTTATTTCCCCAGCGTTACTTTTTTTACCCCGTACTTTTTTTATACCCCCAGTACTCTCACTTTTTTCCCCATACGTTCTTTATACCCAGTACTGTTACTTTTTTCCCAATCTGTTACTTTTTTTACCCCATTATGTTACTTTTTTCCCAACTACTGTTACTTTTTTACCCCAGTACAGTTACTTTATTTTCAATATTGTTTCTTTATTAAACCCCCTACGTTTCTTTTTTTCCCCATATTACTTTTTACCCAATACTGTTGCCTTTTTCCCCCCACGTTTCTTTATTTCCAGATTTTCGTTCTTTAAAAAACCCAGGGAAGTTTCTTTATTTTCCAAGACTGTATTTTTTACCCCAATACTGTTTCTTTATTACCCCCAAAAACTGTTTTTTTTATTACCACATACTGTTACCTTATACCCCAACTGTTTCTTTTTTTCGCAATACTGTTACTTTTTTTACCCCAGACGTTACTTTTTTTACCCAGGACGTTACTTTTTACCCCCCCTGTTACTTTATTTTCAAAGAACTGTTTCTTTTACCCATCTGTTTCTTTGTTTTCCCATACGTTACTTTATTACCTCCACGTTCTTTTTTTTCCCCCGCACTGTTCTTTATTTCAAAAATTCTGTTTCGTTATTTTCCCCCGTACGTTACTTTTCTACCCCATACTGTTGCTTTTTCTTCCAAACACTGTTTCTTTATTACAACATTCTGTTATTTATTACCCCAGAACTTTACTTTTTTCCCAAGTACTGTTACTTATTACCCCGTACGTTACTTTATTTCCCCATACTTTACTTTATACCCCACACTTTACCTTTTTTTCCAATACTGTTTTCTTTATACCCCATTCTGTTCTTTATTTCCCAAGTACTGTTACTTTAATTTTTCTATGTTACTTTATTTCATCATAAACATTTTCCCCATAAATTTTTTTTTATTACCTCATAAGTTCTTTATAACCCAGATTTTCTTTATTACACAACGGGGTTTAAATTTTTTACCCCCTTCTCTTATTTTTTTTCCCTAGTATGATACTTTTTTTTCCCAAACTGTTACTTTTTTACCCAACATGTTTTTTTTATTACCCAAAATGTACTTAAATTACCCCATACTGTACGTTTTTACTCCAGTAAATGTTTCTTTTTTTTTCTACTTTACTTTATTTCCCCATACTGTACTTTTTTACCCCATACTGTTATTTTATTACCCCAAATGTTTTTTTATTACCCCATTTTGTTACTTTATTCCCATTACTGTTAATTTATTTCTACATATTTTTTCTTTTTTTCCTATATGTTCTTTTTTTCCCCAGACTGTTTAATTTTTTTCCCAAACTATTACTTTATTTCCCCCCGAAAATGTTACTTTATTTTTTCCCAAACCTGCTTCTTTGTTCCCCAGTATGGGACTTTAAATTCCCCATACTGTTTTCTTTATTACCCCATACTGTTGCTTTTTTTCCCAATACTTATTTTTTTACCACATGCTTTACTTTTTTACCCCATACGTTACTTTATTTCCTAAGTACTTTACTTTTTAAACCCCTATGTTACTTATTACCCTACTGTTTCTTTATTACCCCAGGGGCGTTACTTTATTACCCCAGGCAAATTTTTTTATTTTCCCCAGAACCGTTTCTTTATTTCCCCAGACTGTTGCTTTATTAAAACCCCCCACGTTACTTTAGCCCCCAAATGTTATTTATTACCCCGTACTGTTACTTTTTAACCCCAGGGCTTTACTTATTACCCACATTTACTTTATTTTTTAAAAAAAATGTACTTTATTTCGCATTCTGTTACTTTTTTTTTCCCCCTTACTCCCTTTATTTTCCCCCTTTAAAATGTTCTTCATTTCCCAATCGTCGCCTTTTTTACAAAATTTTTTTTTACTTTTTTCCCCAGAACTGTACTTTATTCACAACACTGTTTACTTTTTTTATCCCCTACTGTTATTTTTTACCAAATATGTTTCTTTTTACCCCAGTCCCGTTGCTTTATACCCCAGTACTGTTTTTTTTATTGCCCAAGTCGTTACTTTTTTTACTCCAACGTTACTTTTTTACAACATGCTGTTACTTTTTTACCCCCTAAATGACATTATTACCCCTCTTTTCTTTTTTTCCCCATACTGTTGCTTTATTACCCCAGTACGTTTTCTTTATTTCACATCCGTTACTTTTTTCCCAAACGTTACCCTTTTTACCCCAAAACGTAACTTTTTTAAACCAGTACTGGACTTTATTACCCCCCTCTCTAGCTTTATACCCCATACTGTTTTTTTATTACCCCGCCTGTTTACTTTAAAAACCCAGTATGCACTTTTTTTACCCCCGTACGTTAATTTTTTTTATCGTACTGTTGCTTTTTTTTCCCTATACGTTACTTTATTACCACAACTGTTTTTTATTACCCCCCTACTCTTCTTTATTTCCCCATCGTTACCTATTCCCCCCGACCCTTTCTTTTTTTTTCCCCAAGTATTTTTACTTTTTTACCCCCTACAGTTTCTTTTTTCCCCCTACTCTTAAATTTAAATTTCCCCCGTACCCTACTTTATTTTTCCCAAATACCGTTTACTTTTTTTACCCCCGTACTCTTACTTTTTTTCCCCCTACTGTTACTTATTACCCCAGTACTGTTTTCTTATTTCGCAAGTACTGTTACTTTTTTTTACCAGAGTGTTTTTTGTTTAAATTTCCCCGGGCCGTTACTTTATTTTTCCCAAATATTGTTTTAAATTTTTTACCCCCAAATTTACTTTAAAAACCACATAAAATGTTTTTTTATTACCACCCTACTGTTACTTTTTTACCCCCATACCCCCCCCTTTAAATTTTATTTCTCAAGCACGTCCTTTTAATTATAAATTTTAAAAATTAAATTAATATAAAACTAAAAAAAAAAAAATTCCCCTTTCGTTACTTATAACCCCCCCATTTTTCTTTATTAAACCCCCCTTTGTTTTTTATTACCCCCCGTAAAAGTTTTTTAAAACCCCTATGTTTCTTTTTTTACCCAAGTTCTGTTAAAAAATTTAACCCCCGTAATGGGTTTTTTATTTCCCCGTAAATGTTACCTTTTACCCAATAAATGTTTTTTAAAACACCCTACTGTTATTTATTTCCCCCTACTGTTACTTTTTTTCCCCAAACTGTTTTTATTTATAACATTCCCCTTTTTCTTTATTTTCCCCAAATACTTTACTTTTTTACCAAGTCGTTTTCTTTTTTTTCCCCATACCCTTTTCTTTTTTTTCCCCAAATATGGATTTTTTTTCCCCAAATACTTTACTTTTTTACCCCAAATCTGTTTTCTTTTTTTTTTCCCCAGTAACCGTTTTTCTTTTATTTCCGGGACTGGTTTTTTTATTTCCCCAGTACTGTTACTTTATTACCCCAGTACTGTTTTTTTTATTACCCCAATACGTTACTTTAATTTCCCTGGACTGTTTTATTTTCCCCAGTAATTTTTTCTTTTTTTCCCCCCCTACTGTTTTTTTTACCCCAAAACTGTTCCCTTTTTTTCCCCAAAAAAATGTTTTTATTCCCCAAAATTGTTACTTTATTTTCCCCCCCCAATACGTTTTTTTACCCCAGTACTGTTCTTTTTTTCCAAGTAAATGGTTATTTTTTCCAAAGGCCCCGGTTTCTTTATTTCCCCTAGTGTTTTCTTTTTTTCCCAAAAACTGTTAATTTATACCCCCGTACCCGTTTCTTTATTTCCCCCAAATTTCCCGTTTTTTATTTCCCCAAACTGGTTCTTTAAATTTTTCCCCCGTAGGTTATTTTTTTTCCCATGTTTCTTTTTTCCCTTTTAATTACCCCATAAATGTTTCTTTATTTCCCAAGTACTGTACTTTTTACCCCAGTACTGGGTTTCTTATTACCCAGTATGTTTTATTTTTACCCCGTACGTTTCTTTTACCCCAATTTTTGTTTCTTTATTCCCCATCTGTTTCCCTTTTTTCCCCAAAACGGTTTCTTTATTTCCCCCAGTAAAGTTCTTTTTTTCCCCCAACTGTTTCCTTTTTTTACCCCATACTGTACTTATTAACCCCCTTTCTGTTACTTTATTCCCCCGTTTGTACTTTTTTACCCCCGTACTGGAAAATTTATTTCCCAGATTTTTTTTTCCCCAACTATACTTTTTTACCCCGGACTGTATTTATTAAAAACCCGTACTGTTTAAATTTTTACCCAAAATACCTTTTCTTTTTTACCCCCCGAAATGAAAATTATTACCCCAGTTTTTTACTTTATTACCCATAACCCTTTTTTTTTTTTACCCCAGAAATGCTTTTATTACCCAGTACTGTTTTTAATTTCCCAAAATAAATTTTACTTTTTTTACCCCCAAACCCGTTTTTTATTACCCCAGTAGTTACTTTTTTCCCCCAGTATTTTTGCCCTTTTTTTACCCCCCGTACTGTTTTATCTATTACCCTTTTTTTTTATTAACCCCTTTTTTTAAACCCAACCCTTTTTAAACCCCAAAAACCCAGGTTTTTGTTTAAGTTTTTTTCCCCCCTTTCTGTTTTTTTTTAACCCCATTTCTTTTTTCTTTTTTTTTCCCCCGTACTGTTATTTTTTTACCAAGACTGTTTTTTTAAATTTTCCCCCCTTTTTCCCCCAGTACTGTTACTTATTAAAAACCCCCGTAAAAATTTTTTTTTTTTTCCCAATACTTTACTTTTTTACCCCCGTACGTTTCCTTTTATTACCCCGTACTTTATTTTTTTTCCCCAGTATTTATTTTTTTCCCGTACCTTTTTTTTTTTAACCCCCAAAAAGTTAATTTTTTTCCCCATACTGTTTTTCTTTATTTTCCCCAAAAATGTTTTTTACCCCAGTACTGGGCTTTTTTTCCCCCCCCACGTTTTTTTTTTTACCCATAAAATTCTTTTTTCCCAAGTATTTTTATTTTTTACCCCCCGGCGTTTCTTTTACCCCCGTATTTACTTTATTTTTTCCCAAATAAATTTATTTTTTTCCCCCCTACCCTTTCTTTTTTACCCCATACTGTATTTTTTTTCCCCCGTAAATGTTTTCTTTTTTTTTCCCAAACTGTTCTTTTTCCCCATACGGGGGCTTTAAAATTTTCCCCCCCACTGTTAAATTTATTTCCCCATACTGTTCTTTATTTCCCCCCTATTGGGGTTTTTTTATTACCCCAGTCGTTACTTATTAAACCCCATTTCTGTTTCTTTAATTTCCTTAAATTTCTGTTAAATTTTTACCCCAGTACTGTTTACCCTTTTTTCCCCCATAATTTCTTTATTTTTCCCAGAAATTTTACTTTTTTTTCCCCAGTACTGTTACTTTTTTTTTAAAACCGTTTCCCCCCCTTTACTTTTAAATTTCCTTGGTTTCTGTTTAATTTATACCCCAGTACGTTCTTTTTTTTCCCCCCTTACTTTTTATTTTATTTCCCCCCGTCTGTTACTTTATTACCCCATTTCCTGGGGTTTCTTTAATTTTCATTACTGTTAATTTTTCCCCAGTACTGTTCTTTTTTTTTCCCAGTACTGTTTTCTTTAAATTTCCCCAGTATTAAATTTATTTCCCCCGGAAAATATTTTTTTTTCCCCATACCGTTTCTTTATTTTCCCGATTTTTCTTTTTTCAAAACTGTTTCTTTTTTTCCCAAATACTGTTTTCTTTATTTCCCCCGTAAATGTTCTTTATTTTCCCCCCTACTTTTTTTTTATCCAAGTCGTTTAAAATTTTTTACCCCGTACTGTTTTTTTTTTTTTTTCCTAAATACGTTAATTTTTACCCCAGTAAATGTTACTTTAAATTTTTCCCCAAAATGTTATTTTTTTCCCATACTGTTACTTTATTTCCAAAACTTTTTTTAACCCCATAACCGGGGGCTTTATTTCCCCCGTATTGGGTTTTTTTTTTTTTCCCAAAATCTGTTTTTTTTTTTTACCAAGTATTTTTATTTTTTTACACCCTCTGTTTCTTTATTTCCCAGTACTGTTTTCTTTTTTTTCCCAATAAAAGTTAATTTTTCCCCGACTGGGGTTCTTTAAATTTCCCCCCTACGGGTTTTTTTATTACCCCCCCAGCTGTTTTTTTTATTTCCAAACCGTTATTTATTTTTTTCCCCGTTTGTTTTTATTTCCCAAACAATGGTTCTTTTTTCCCCAGTACTGGTACTTTTTTTCCCCCCCCAAAGTTTTCTTTTTTACCCCCGGACTTTCTTTTTTTTCCCCAAATATTTTTAAATTTTTTTAAACCCGACGTTTCTTTAAATTTCCCAGAAATGTTTTTTTATTCCAAGTACTGTTAAATTTTTACCCCAAATACGTTAATTATTTTCCCCAAAACTGTTTTTTTTTTTTTACCCCAGACGTTATTTTTTTTACCCCCAGTACCCCTTTTCTTAAATTTCCCCATAAATTTTTTTTTTTTTACCCCCCCCGTTGTTACTTTAAACCCCAGTACTGTTTCTTTTTTACCCGGTTCCCGTTAATTAAATTTCCCCCGTACTTTTTTTACTTTTTTTTTCCCCAATATTTTTAATTTTTTACCCCAAAATTTCTTTTTTCTTTATTTTTAAACCCCGTACTGTTTTTTATTCACATAAAGTTTTTACTTTTTCCCTTTTTTTCCCCCTTTCTGTTTTTTTTATTTCCCCAAAACGTTACTTTATTTCCCCCCTAAATGTTTTCTTTATTTCCCAACATTCTTAATTTACCCCCGTAATGTTTTTTATTTCCCCATCGTTCCCTTTTTTAAAAACCCCCGTACTGTTTCTTTTTTTCCAAGCTGTTTTTTATTACCAAATTTTGTTTTTCCCCCCGGAAAGTTACTTATTTTTTAATATTGTTTTTATTAAAACCCCCCACGGTTTTCTTTTTTTCCCGTACCTTTTAATTTTATTAACCCCCAAATACTGTTAATTTATTCCCCATCCCGTTAATTTTTTTCCAGACTGTTTTTTTTATTCCCCCTTACGATACTTTAATTTCCCCAGTACCCGGATTTTTATTACCCCATAATGTTAACTTTTTTTCCCAAAACGTTATTTTAACCCCCCCTATGTTTTTTTTATTTCCCCAAATCTGTTAATTTATTACCCCCCGTACTGTTTTTTTTCCCCGTACTGTTACTTTTTTTACCCCAAATTTTTTCTTTATTACCCCAACCGTTACTTTATTTTCCCCCCATGGGTTTTTTTATTACCCCAAAACTGTTAATTTATTACCACAGTACTGTTATTTATTTTTCCCCAAATTTTGTTTTCTTTTTTACCCCATTTAAGTTTTTATTTTCCCCCGAAATTTACTTTATTCCCCATAAGTTTCTTTAAATTCCCCAAATACTCTTTCTTTTTTACCCCCTAATGGGTTTTTTATTTCCCCAGTACCGTTTTCTTTATTTCCCCCAAATACTCTTTATTAACCCGTCCGTTAATTTATTACCCCCTAAATGTTAATTTTTTTCCCCGTACTGTTACTTTATTTTCCCGGGACTGTTTATTTTACCCCAAAACGTTCTTTATTCCCCCGTACTGTTATTTTAAATTTCCCCCCAATACTGTGTTAATTTATTTTTTAAGTACTGTTCTTTATTTTCCCCCCTAATGTTACTTTATTCCCCCCCCAGTCTGTTGCTTTTTTCCCCATTTCGTTTTTTTACTTTTTTTTTAATACCCAAAATTTGTTTCTTTATTACCCCAAATCCCTTACTTTTTCCCAAAATTGTTAAAAATTTAACCCCCGTACCCCTTTCTTTATTTCTCAAACCAAAAGGATTTTATTTCCCCATTTGTTACTTTATTTCCCAAATACTGTTACTTTTACCCGTACTTTCTTTATTTTTCCGAAATGTTTTTTTATTACCCCAGTACTGTTACTTTATTACCCCGTATTATTTTTTATTTCCCAATTCGGTTTTCTTTATTTTCCCCAAAAGTTCTTTATTTCCCCGTAATTTTTTTTTTTTCCCCAAATCCCGGTTCTTTTTAAACCCCCCCAAATGTTCTTTAAATTCTCCCCTACTTTTTTTTATTACCCCCAAAGTGATTTTACCCCTTTTTTAAAAATTTCCCTTCTTTCCTTTTCCCCATACTGTTTTTTTATTTTTTCCCAAAAGTTCTTTTTTCCCAAAAACCCGTTATTTATTTCCCCAGAAAAGGTACTTTATTCCCATTTTTTTCCCTTTTTTCCCAATTTCTTTTACCCTTTAAAATTATTTCCCCAGTTTTTTCTTTATTCCCCCCGTACTTTACTTTTTACCCCCGAAATGTTTTTTATACCCCCTAAGGTTTTTTTTATTACCAAAGTAAAAATTTCTTTATTACCCCCAAATTTTTTTGTTTAAATTTTCCCCCCTTAATTTTTTCTTTTTTCCCAAAGGACTGGTTTCTTTATTTCCCCCTACTGTATTTATTACCCCGGACTGTTTTTATTACCCCCCGTACTGTTTCTTTTTTCCCCCCTTTCTGTTAATTTTTTCCCCAGTCTGTACTTTTTAAACCCCATACTGTTATTTATTCCCCCAAACCGTTTTTATTTCCCCCCAAAAGTTACTTATACCCCATAATGTTTTTTTTATTTTCCCATAATTTAAATTTTTTACCCAAAACTGTTTTCTTATTAAACCCCCGTACTTTTTAAAATTTTTTTCCCAGTATTTTTAGTTTTTTCCCCAAGAACCTTTTTACCCCCTTTTAAAATTTTTCCCCATACTGTTAATTTTTACCCCATACTGTTATTTATTACCCCAAAATACTCCCTTTTTTTTTTTTCCCCAGAACTGTTTTTTATTACCCAACCCTTTTTCTTTATTTCCCAAATCCCGTTCTTTTTTACCCCAGTACGTTTTATTAACCCCGTACTTTTATTTATTCCCCAAATACTTTCTTTAAATTTTTAAAATTACTTTTTTTTACCCCAATACGGGGAATTTTTTTTCCCCCCTACTGTTATTTATTTTAAACCAACCCCCCTGGTTTTTTAATTTCCCCCCATTTTTTTACCCCCATTTTTTTTTCCCCAATAATTTTTTCCCTTTATTATTCCCCGTACTTTACTTATTTCCTTATTTTTTTCCCCCCCTACTGTTTCTTTATTACCCCAGTAAATGTTTTTTTATTTCCCCATATGTTAATTTTTTTCCCCGTAAAATGTTTCTTTTTTAAACCCCTTTCGTTACATTAATTTTTCCCGGAAATGTTAAATTTTAATTTCCCCAGTACTGTTTTTTTATTTTCCCCCTTTAAATTTTATTTCCCCCGTACGTTTCTTTATTACCCCCCTTACCTTTTCTTTAAATTTTCCCCGTAAATGTTTAATTTTTTTAACCCCAAAAGTTTTTTTTTTTTCCTAGTACCTTTTCTTTTTTCCCCAATATTACTTTAAATTTTCCCCCCAAAATTTTTTTAAAACTGTTTTTATTTCCCCAGACTGTTTCTTTTTTTTCCAAGCACGCTTCTTTGTTACCCCCCGTACGGGACTTTATTTCCCCCGTACTGTTTTCTTTTTTTACCCCATACTTTTTTGCTTTTTTTCCAATATGGTAAATTTTTTTTCCACAGTGCTGTTTTTTTATTACCCCAGTAATTTACTTTATTTCCTAAGTTTCTGGTTTCTTTTTACCCCCGTACTGTTACTTTTAAATTTCCCCCAAATTTACTTTTTTACCCCCGACTTTTACTTTATTTTCCCCAGGAAATTTAAGTTTTTACCCATTTCCTTTTCTTTAATTTCTTATTTTTTTTTTTCTTTATTTTATTTAAGGAAATGTTACTTTATTAAACCCCCCTACTGTTATTTATTACCCCATAAATGTTTACTTTAAACCCCATTTTCGGGAAATTTTTTTATCCCGTACTGTTTTAATTTTTTTACACCGTACTGTTTCTTTATTTTCCCAGTACTGTTAATTTATTACCCCAAATTTTACTTTAAATTTCCCCCCAAAAATTTTTTTTATTTTTCCCCCGTACTGTTACTTTTTTTTCCAAGCACTCTCTTTGTTACCCCAGTACTGGGACTTTTTTTCCCCCGTACTGTTACTTTTTTTTACCCCTTTCGTTCTTTTTTTCCCAAAAATTTTCGGGGATTTTATTTACCACAGTGCGTTACTTTATTACCCCATAAAATGTTACTTTATTTCCCAAGTAAATTTTTACTTTTACCCCGCGTTTTTTTTCCCTGTTTCTTTTTACCCCAGTAACGTTACTTTTTTAAACCCCCGGACTTTATTTTATTACCACAGTAAACCTTTTCTTTTTTACCTCAGTATTGTTTTCTTTTTTTTCCCAAAAACTGTTTCTTTTAACCCCAAGGGACGTTAAATTTTACACCCTCCCGGGTTTCTTTATTTCCCCCCGGAAATTTTTTCTTTTTTTTCCCCAAATACGTTAATTTTTACCCCGTACTGTTTCTTTATTTCCAGGGAAATTTAATTTTTTTACCCCCCGTACTGTTACTTTTTTTCCCCAAGAAATTTTTTAAAATTTTTAAATTTTTCCCCAGTACTGTTTTCTTTATTTTCCCCAAATCTGCTTTCCCTTTTGTTTTTCCCCATAATTCTTTGGGACGTTTTTTTTTCCCAACCCCCTTTAAAATTTTACCCAAAATTTAACCCCGTACGTTTTTTATTCCCCAATATTGTTTTTTTAAAACCCAGCTGTTACTTTTATTTCCCATAACTTACTTTTTTATTTTTAAGTACAGTACTTTTTTCCAACCCATACTGTTATTTATTACCCCCGTACTGTTTCTTTAAATTTCCCCAGGACTTTTTTTTTATTTCCCGTACCGGTTTCTTTATTTCCCAATTTTTTTATTTACCCCACCAATTTCTTTATTTCCCCATACGTTCTTTTTTTACCCCCGGGTTCTTTTGGGACTTTATTTTTCCCCCGACTTTTTAAAATTTTTTTTTCCAAGTATTTTTAATTTTTAAACCCCGTACTGTTTCTTTTTTTACCACAGTACGTTTTTTTTATTTTCCACATACTGTTTTTTATTACCCCCCAAATGTTTAAATTTTTTCTCAAGCACTGTTAAAATTATTTCCCCCGAATGGGTTTCTTTATTACCCCATACTCAGCATTAAATTTCCCCAGTAATTTTTTGTTTATTTTCCCCGTACAGTTACTTTATAACCCCCGTATTTTTTCTTTATTACTTTAAAGGGGGTTAATTTTTTACCCCAGGGACTGTTAAATTTCCCTCGTACTGTTACTTTTTTAAACCCCAATATTTTTACTTTATTACACCAGTACTTTTCTTTAAATTTCCCCGTACTTTACTTTTTACCCAAGGGACTGTTTAAATTTTTTCAAAAGTAAGTTACTTTTTTTTTCCAAATAAATGTTCTTTAACCCCAGTCTGTTCTTTATTTCCCCAGACTTTACTTTTACCCCAATATTTTTCTTTATTTTTTAAGACTCTTATTTTTACCTTGTCTGTTTCTTTATTTTTTCCCGAACCTTTTCTTTTTTTCCCCAAATACTGTTTTATTCCCCAAATCTGTTACTTATTACCCCAAAATTTGTTCTTTTTTTCCCCAGACCGTTTTCTTTATTTTTTCCTTATTTTAAATTTTTTACCCCGACGTTACTTTAAAACCCCAGACTGTTATTTTTTTACCCCAATACTGTTTCTTTTTTTTACCCATTTCCCCTTTTAATTTAAAATTTTTTTTAAAAATTTAATTTTTGTATGTTTCTTTATTTCCCCAGTAAATTTCTTTTAAACCCCCGTAATTTTTATTTATTTCCCCTTTCGTTTTTTTTATTAAACCCCCCCTCTGTTTCTTTATTACCCCCGGCCCCCTTTTTTTTCCCCCAAACGTTAATTTATTCCCCCTTTCTTTACTTTTTTAAACCCCAAATAATGTTTTTTTATTTCCCCCAGTATGGGCTTTTTTTCCCCAGTATGTTACTTTTTTTCCCAAGTACTGTTAATTTATTTCCCCAGTACTGTTTCTTTATTTCCCCTACTGGTTTCTTTATTCCCCAGTCCTTTTTCCCTTTTATTTTCCCCCCAGTACGTTTTCTTTATTAACCCCCCATTTTGCTTTTTTTCCCAAATACTTTCTTTTGCCCAATACTGGTTTTCCCTTTTTTAAACCCCCGTTTTTTAAACCGTTTTTCTTTATTTCCCCAAGGGACTTTTGGCCCCCTTTTCTTTTTTCCCCCGTCGGGACCCTTTAAATTTCCCCAGTACTGTTACTTTAATTTCCCCCATACCTTTTCTTAAATTTCCCCTTTTTCTTTTTATTTATTACCCCATACTGTTTCTTTTTTTTAAACCCCGTACTGTTATTTTTTACCCCCTAAGGGGTTTCTTTTTTTTCCCCCCTACGCTTTAAATTTTTCCCCCGTAATTTTACTTTATTTCCCCCAACTTTGCTTTTTACCCCCCTAATGTTTTTATTCCCCAATACTGTTTTTTTTTACCCAAAATTCCATTTAAAATTTTTTTTACCCCAATTTTTACTTTTTTCTCCCCTAAATGTTTTAAATTTTTTAAACCCCCCTTTCAGCTATTTTTTAACACATTACTGGGTTTTTTTTTCCCCATACTTTACTTTAAAACCCCAAAAAAGTTTATTTATTTCCCCAGTACTGTTAAATTTTTTACCCATAAATGTTTTTATTTCCCAAAACTGTTTTTTTATTCCCCATACGTTAATTTTTTACCCCAAAAATTTTTTTAAAACCCAGACTTTTACTTTTTTCCCCAATAAGTTGCTTTTTTTACCCAAGTAAATGTTTTTTATTTCCCAATTGGTTTTTTTATTTCCCCGTACTGTTTACTTTAATTTAAACCCCTTTCTGTTTCTTTTTTCCCCCCTACTGTTTTCTTTTTTACCCCATTTCGTTATTTATTCCCCATTCTTTACTTTTATTCCCCAGTACCTTTTCTTTATTTCCCATACCCCTTAAATTTTTTCCCAAACTGTTTCTTTATTACCCCATAAAGTTTCTTTTTTAAACCCAGTACTTTACTTTTTTTTCCCCCAAAACCCTTTTCTTTTTTTCCCCAAATACCATTACTTTTTTACCCCAATACTGTTATTTTATTTCCCCAGTACTGTTACTTTATTACCCCAGTAGTGTTGTTTTATTTCGCAAGTACTGTTACTTTATTACCAGAGTGTTGTTACTTTATTATCCCAGGACTGTTACTTTATTTTCCTAGTACTGTTACTTTATTACCCCAGTACTGTTACTTTATTACCACAGTACTGTTATTTTATTACCACAGTACTGTTGCTTTATTACCCCAGTTCTGTTAATTATTTCTCAAGCACTGTTACTTTATTACCCCAGTACTGTTACTTTATTACCCCAGTACTCTAGCATTATTACCCCAGTAATGTTAGTTTATTACCGCAGTACAGTTACTTTATAACCCCAGTACTGTTTCTTTATTACTCAAGTGCTGTTAATTTATTACCCCAGTACTGTTAATTTATTTCCCTCATACTGTTACTTTATTACCCAAGTACTGTTACTTTATTACACCAGTACTGTTACTTTTTTACCCCAGTACTGTTACTTTATTATCCAAGTACTGTTAATTTATTACTACCGTACTGTTTCTTTATTTTCCTAGTACTGTTAATTTATTACCCCAGTACTGTTACTTTATTTCCCCAGAACTGTTACTTTATTTCCCCAGTACTGTTACTTTATTTTCCAAGCACTGCTTCTTTGTTACCCCAGTACTGGTACTTTATTTCCCCCGTACTGTTACTTTACTACCCCAGTACTGTTGCTTTATTTCCCAAGTATTGGTATTTTATTACCACAGTGCTGTTACTTTATTACCCCAGTACTGTTACTTTATTTCCTAAGTACTGTTACTTTTTACCCCAGTACTGTTACTTTATTACCCCAGTACTGATACTTTATTACCCCAGTACTGTTACTTTATTACCCCAGGACTGTTATTTTATTACCACAGTACCGTTACTTTATTACCTCAGTATTGTTGCTTTATTACCCCAGCACTGTTACTTTATTGCCCCAGTACTGTTACTTTATTACCCCGGTACTGTTACTTTATTACCCCAGGACTTTTACTTTTTTACCTCAGCAGTGTTACTTTATTTTTAAAGAACTGCTAGTTTATTACCGCAGTTCTGTTACTTTATTACCCCAGAACTGTTACTTTATTTCGCAAGTACTGTTACTTTATTACCCCAGTACTGTTACTTTATTATCCCAGTACTGGTATTTTATTACCACAGTATTGTTACTTTATTACCCCAGTGCTGTTGCTTTATTACCCCAGTACTGTTACTTTATTGCCCAAGTACTGTTACTTTATTACTCCAGTTCTGTTACTTTATTACAACAGTGCTGTTACTTTATTACCCCAGTACTGTAGCATTATTACCCTAGTACTTTTACTTTATTGCCCCATCGGT
>NW_026508640.1:0-14132 GCF_026875155.1 Cherax quadricarinatus
GGGGGGTGACGGGCAGTCGGCGATGTTCCAAGTTGTTAAATTTTGGGAAATTTCACCCCCTCCATATCTGGGAAAAGTTTTGCCCAAAAAATTTTTTTGTTTGCCATAATGTTTAGAAAAAAATACTTATTTTTTAAAGAAAAAAAAATTTTTTTTTTTTTTTTTTGAAATTGGCCCGACCCAAAAAAAGGTTTCGGGAGGGCCTGTCGACCTCAAAAGGGTTAAAATTGAGCTTGGTAGAAAAGAAATTTTGGTAATAAGAAATACTTTTTATGAAAAAAGAGGATAAATAAATATACAAGGTATGATGTAGCACGTAATGAAAAGTTTTTTGTTGTTATGTAGGGTGGATAAAAGGTTGATGGGTAGGCTCCGGATGTACATTTTTTATAGGGGGCATCTGATATATCAGATCATTATTTAGTTGTACTACGTTAGAGTAAGATAGGGGGAAAAGAGGAAGGGGCAACAACAAGTAAGAGGGGTGAAAGTGTATAAAAAAAGGGGAGGAATTTGGGCGAGTTAAGCGACTTTTGGCAGAAAGGGGGCTATGCAAAGATGATTTTTGGGGGGGGTTGAAGAAGGTTGAATGTTTTAAAAGCTTTATTAGAATGTGGGGCAGAGTTTGGGGTTATAGGAGGGTGGGGGCAGGGGGGAAAAGAGGAGTGATTTTGGAAATGATGAATAAAAGGGTGTGATAAAAAGAAAAAAGGTAGCTTACGAGAGGTTTTTTAAAAAGCAGAAGGTTAAAAGAAGGAGAGTATAGGGAAAGGTAAAAGAAAGGTGAAGAGATGGTGGAGAGGAAAAAGGGAGCAGATAAAAGATGGGGAGGCACTGTCAAAAAAATTTTAAATGAAAATAAAAAAAAATTTTTTGGATGAGAAAAAACAGTTAAGAAAGCCTGGGGAAAAGTTGGATTTGTCCTTTAAAAAACAAAGTGGGGAGTTAGGATGGGGGGGGGAGGATTGGGTAATGGCGGAATATTTTGAGGAACTTTAAATTTTGAGGAAGAAAGGGGGGCGGTAATTTTTCATGCACTGGCCAGGGAGGTATACCTTTTTGGGAGGAAGAAGAGAAAAATTGTAAGTGGGGGGGGTTCGCGAGGCATTAGTGAAGAAAGGGGGGGAAAGGCTGGAACTGTGGGATCATGAAGAAATGTTTGAAGCAGGGGGGGGTTTTGTGTTGGAGTGGTTGGCTTTTGTTTAATAAATGTTGAAAAAGGGGAAGGGAAATAGGGGGTTGGGGAGAGCATGTATAGTCCCCTTTTTAAAAGGGAAAGGGACAAAAAGATTGTAAAAAAATTTTAGGGAATAAATTTACTGAGTATACCAGGAAAAATATCGGTAGAGTTAAATTGAAAAAAATTAGAGGTAAGACAGAATGTAGAATTTTTCGGATGAGCAAGGAGGCTTCAGGTGGGTAGGGGATTGGATCAAGTTTTTCATGAAGCTTTTTGGAACAGATTTAGATAAAAGGGAGGAAATTTTTATGCATTTAGGATTTAGAAAAGGGATATTGAGTGGATAAGGGCAATGTGGCAGATTTTCAAGTTTATGGAAAAAGGTGGTAGGTTACTAAATGCTGTAAAGAGCTTTATGAGGTAGTGGGCTCCACCCCTTCCCCCAACACCCTAGCTTTACTTCTTTTTCAACCCCATCTTAAAAATGTTAAACAACCATGTTGACATTAACATCCCCCTAAGATTGTTTTACGGGGAAATAATCTCCCCTCTCCTATACACCCCCACCTGGCCCCCAATATCCCCATAAAGCTCTTTACAGTTTGTAACCTACTACCTTTCCATACCTTGCAACATTGCCACATTCTCCCCTATCCCCCTATCATTCCCTTTTCTAAAATTCATAAATGCATTGAAAACTTACTACCTTTTCTTAATTGTTCCAAATATGCTTCAGTAAACACTTCATCACACATCCCTACCCCCTTTTGAAACCTCCCTTTTTCATCTGCAATCCTGCACTCTGTCTTACCCCTAAATTTTTTAATAATAACCCCCCAACACTTTACCCGTTATACTGTAACTTTTTCCCCCATAATTTTTTTTCCCAAACTCTTTTGTCCCCCCGTCCCTTAATTGAAAAGGGAAATATACATGCTCTCTGCCAATCCCCAGGTCCCTTCCCCTCTTTCATACATTTATTGAACAAAAATACCAACCACTCTAAAACTATATCCCCTCCCCCTTGCTTTTAACATTTCTGTCATGATCCCATCAGTTCCAGCTGCTTTACTCCCTTTTATTCTATGTAATGCCTCACCACCTCCCCCACACTCACAACTGGCTCTTCTTCACTCCTAAAAGATGTTATACCTCCCTGGCTAGTGCATGAAATTACTGCCTCCTTTTCTTCATCTACATTTAAAAGTTCCTCACAATATTCTCACCATCTTCCCTCCAACTCCCCATTACTAAGTCCTCTATTCTGTTTTTAACTGACAAATATAGATAAGAGTAAGGTGATGAGGGTATCAAATGATTTAAATAAAGAAAAACTGGATATCACATTGGAGAGAGGGAGTATGGAAGAAGTGAAATGTTTTTAGATATTTGGGAGTTGATGTGTCAGCAGATGGATTTATGAAGGATGAGGTTAACCATAGAATTGATGAAGGAAAAAAGGTGAGTGGTGTGTTGAGGTATATGTGGGGACAAAAAAACATTATCTATGGAGGCAAAGAAGGGAATGTATGAAAGTATAGTGGTACCAACTCTCTTATAGGGGTGTGAAGCTTGGGTTGTAAATACTGCAGCGAGGAGGAGGTTGGAGGCAATGGAGATGGCCTGTCTAGGGCAATGTGTGGTGTAATATTATGCAGAAAATTTGGAGTGTGGAAATTAGGAGAAGGTGTGGAGTTAATAAAAGTATTAGAGGGCTGAAGAGGTGTTGTTGAAATGATTTGGTCATTTAGAGAGAATGGATCAAAGTAGAATGACATAAAGAGCGTATAAATCTGTAGGGGAAGGAAGGCGGGGTAGGGGTTGTCCTTGAAAAGGTTGGAGGGAAGGGGTAAAGAAGGTTTTGTGGGCGAGGGGCTTGGACTTCAGCAAGCATTGTGTGAGCGTGTTAGATAGGGGTGAATGGAGACAAATGGTTTTTGGGCCCTGACGAGCTGTTGGAGTGTGAAACAGGGTAATATTTGGTGAAGGGATTCAGGGAAACCAGTTATTTTTATATAGCCGGACTTGAGTAATGGAAATAGGAATTACAATGCCTGCACTTTAACCCTTAACCTGTCCAAATGTAGATCTACTTTTTTCAGCATTTGAAAGTATGTAAAAAACGTAGATCTTCTTTTCATTTCTTTACATTTGAAAACGTGTAAAAAAACTTTGATGTACATTTTTTGTTATATTTGAAAATATGTAAGAAAACATAGATCTACTTTTTGAGCACTATGCATGTGAACATAGATCTGTTTGGACAGTTTAACCCTTTCAGGGTTTCGGCCGTACTAGTACGGCTTATGCACCAGGGTTTTAGACGTACTAGTACGCCTAAATTCTAGCGCCCTCAAATCTAGTGAGAGAAAGCTGGTAGGCCTATGTATGAAAGAATGGGTCTATGTGATCAATGTGCATGGTATAAAAAAAATCCTGCAGCACACAGTGTGTAATGAGAAAAAAAAATTGGACCGTGTTTTTGGATTAAAACAGCGACTTTGCACTGTATTTTCGTTTTTGGTATTTATTGTTGTATTCTAGTTTTCCTGGTCTCATTTTATAGAATGGAAGACATATTACAGAAATTGAGATGATTTTGACTGGTTTTACAAAGAAAAGTACGTACTTTGAAATTGCACTCAAAGTAGCAGAAATGTTTGATTTTTGCCTAAGTTCAAAAGTAAACAAATCATGCTATGCATCCAATACACGTCAACTAGTGAGTCTAATATTCTTTCACAAGTGCGCTGATAATATTTATATCATTTCTACACCAATGCAGTAGTCTGCATAACAGTAAATCTTCTATTTTTTTGTGAGAATAAAAATTCAAAGTGGAAAGCAAAAGAACTTAAGAGGGGCATAGGGATGTGACTAATGAACAGAGAAAATGTTATTTTAGTGCCAGGAATGTCTTTCTTGTTTATTCTGGACCCTATTCGGAAATTGGCATCTTTTGAAATTTGTGTGAAAATTTGGGAAAATTGCTAAATTCTGACCACTGTATTGGATAGTTGAAATCGGTAAATGGGTGGTTTCTTGTACTCATTCGATAGAAAAAATGGAGTTCTAGCGAAATAATTATTATTTTTGTCGACACGTACATGGGAATTGGCCGAAAATATGGCTCAAAGTGGGCAAAATCACCGATGCATAAACATCGTTGAGACAGCTAAGTTTGCAAGAGCATAATTCCGTAAGTTTTCCATCAAATTTCATACTTTTAGTGTCATTATGATCGGGAAAAGATTCTCTATCTTATCATAAGAAAATAATAATAATTTTTTTTTTTTTTTTTAAATTTGGCAGACCCAGAGAACAAGTCTCTGAGAGGGCCTGTCGACTCTGAAAGGGTTAAGGGTTAAAGGAGGGGTTTGGGATATTGGCAGTTTGGAGGGATATGTTATATATCTTTATATATGCTTCTTAACTGTTGTATCTGGGCACCTCTGCAATAACAATGATTATGTATGAGTGAGGTGAAAGTGTTGAATAAATGATAAAAGTATTTTTTTTTTGGAGATTTTCTTTCTGTTTGGGTCATCCTGCCTCGGTGGGAGACAGCCGACTTGTTGAAAAAAAAAATAAAATAAAATATATATAACATGTACTGTGGATCCCCGGATTATGACGCCGTCAGATTACGTAAAATTCGGATTAAGTAATGCTTTTACTTCAGAATATTGGCTGGGTTTTAACAACAAAGAACTCGGTTAGTCATTCATCCCGAATGTGTCCGCACACCATGAGCGGCCCCAACACTCCTTGTACAGCCAGTGAGGACGATTCCACTCATACATGCGATACATTTTGTATTATTCCATTGTTTTTAGTGCTTGTAACTGCTACATAAGCCACCATGGGCCCAAAGAAAGCTTTTAGTGCCAGCCTTTTGGTAAAGAGGGTGAGAAACACTATATAATTCAAGAAAAAGTTTGTAGATATGAGTGGTGGTGGTGGTTAGAGGGTGGTAGTATGGGTCAACAGGTCTGCTGCAATGTTCCTGCTTTCTTATGTACACCAGCCAGGGTACTTCCCCACATACCAGCCAGGGTACTTCCCAACACAGCAGCCAGGGTACTTCCCCCCATACCACCCAGGGTACTTCCCCACATACCACCCAGGGTACTTACCCCCCACACCAGCCAGGGTACTTCCCCACTTACCAGACAGGGTACGTCCCCACACACAAAGAGATTTGATTTGACTGGGACTTGCACATGAGTGAATAGAATTATCAAAACTTATTGCTTGGGAAGCATTGAAAATTGGGTTGGGCAAATACGATTCTGTTAGTGGGATGGTTTGTGAAGGACCTGCCTAGTATGGGCCAGCAGGCCTGCTGTAGTGTTCCTGCTTTCTTATGTGCAAACATTTATGGATGAACATCACCCTGACACAGCTGTTGCAGGCCGTGCTGGCAACATCTACAAGGGACAATGTTGTGTCCCATTTTAGGGAAATCTTAAAGAGATGCCAGAAAACACATCTCTCTGGACAGTTTATTTTGTGTGACAGGGGTCCGTGACTCTGAAACTGGTCCTAGTGGCATTAAAAAAGCAAAGAAGGGAGGTAACCCAGAAAAGGGGACTTGGTATGTGTCTTCCCGTCTTATCACTCATCAATACGTCTTCAGTAAAGGTAAGTGTCTTTTTATTATTTATTTATTCTGCATGTCTCATTGTTTTCTGTGTGGGGAAATGTATACTGTTTCATGTAAAAAAATTATTTTGTTTAATACTTTTGGGTGTCTGGAATGGATTAATTGGATTTCCATTATTTCTTATTGGAAAAATTTTAATTCGGATTACGACAGATTCGGTATAAGACACGCTCTTTGGAACGGATTAATGTCGCAATCCGAGGGTCCGCTGTATAAATATTTTACTTGAGTCCTGCAAATGGGAAGTACAGTGTCTGCATTTCTAAGGAGGGGTTTGGGATATTGGCAGTTTGGAGGGACATCTGAACTGTCGTATCTGGGAGCCTCTGCAAAGACACTGATTATGTATGAGTGACGGTGAAAGCGTTGAGTGATGATGAAAGATTTTTCTTTCATTTTTTTTTTTTTTTTTTTTTTTAATCACCCTGCTTTGGTGGCAAATGGCCAATGTGTTAAAGAAAAAAAGAAATTATGTAAATATTATGTACAGTGGACCCCCACCGTTTGGCGGCTGCAACCTTCATGAAATCCAACTTTTGGCAAGTTTTTTCGCCAAAATTTAGCTTCGCGGTTCGTGATTGGACTCGTGATTTGGCAACCGTCTGGTATGCATCCACCTGGCATCCCAGCATCAGTGCGCACACAAAGTCAGTCTCCCACACCATTCACACTCAGTGCCATTGTTTACCAGCGAGTGACCATCACCCCACGGGTTCATACGATACATTTCATAATCTATTGTTTTTTGTGCTTGCAACTGCTAAATAAGCCACCATGGGCCCAAAGAAAGCTCCTAGTGCCAGACCTTTGGTAAAGAAGGTGAGAAACATGATAGAATTCAAGAAAAAACTCGTAGCAAAGTACCAAAGTGGAGGAATATCCACTAGGAATTTTTATTGACCTAAGAAAAGCTTTTGACACAGTAGACCACGACATCCTACTCCACAAACTTGACCATTACGGTATAAGAGGCCATGCGCTTCCTTATTTCAAATCTTACCTTACTAATAGGTATCAGTATGTTACATTAAAGACACAGCATCAACAACACGGCCACTTGATACTGGAGTTCCGCAGGGAAGTGTCCTTGGTCCCCTGCTCTTCCTCATATACATCAATGATCTTCCAAACGTTATCCCAACACCTGAAACCCATTCTCTTTGCTGACGACACGACTTATGTCATCTGTCACCCTAATCTTGCCACCTCAACACCATTGTTAACGAGGAGCTGATCAAAATATCGACTTGGATGACAGCCAATAAACTTACGCTTAACACTGACAAAACCTACTATATTATGTTTGGTAGCAGAACAGGAGATGCACAAATTAACATTAAGATCGACAACACTCTAATTACCAGACATAATGAGGGCAAATTCCTAGGCCTATACCTTGACAACAACTGAATTTCAGCACCCATATCCAACACATAACCAAAAAGGTATCCAAAACGGTTGGGATCCTCTCCAAGATACGATACTACGTGCTGCAAAATGCCCTTCTCACACTATACCACTCACTTATTTATCCATACCTCACCTATGCTATTTGTGCTTGGGGATCAACTGCAGCAACACACCTAAAGCCAGTAATAAACCCAACAAAAAGCTGCAGTAAGAATAATCACTAAATCCCATCCCTGGCAAACACACCCCCCCACTCTTCATAGATCTAAACTTACTCCCTGTTCAGTACATCCACACTTACTACTGTGCAATCTACATCTACAGGACCTTAAACTCCAATATCAACCTTGACTAAAAACGCTTTCTTGATAGTTGTGACAGACCCACAGGCATAACACCAGACACAAACATCTCTACGACATTCCCAATGTCCGACTAAACCTTTACAAAAATTCAATGTATGTCAAAGGCCCTAAAATCTGGAACACCCTACCTGAGAACTCTAGAACTGCAGACACATTCATCACCTTCAAAACTACCATTAGAAAACATCTTATCTCCCTGATACACCCCATCAACTAACTACACGAATACCACCTGGTGGTTCACACTTACACTCACTCACCCATTTGACCATAAACAGAAATATTAATCTCAATCTTAAAGTAATGAATCCTATGATACTCCAATACTGAAACTATGTACTGGGGCCAAAACAAAAGCATTCACATTGCTAAATCACAAATTTGTATTTAGTTACTTAGCCATAATCCCAAAACTTACCTCATAATTTGAAATATTTTAAAATAAAGAATTAAACTAAGTCTGCCCGAAATGCCTAGCCATGCTAGGCGTTCTAGTGGTACACTCTGTAATCATTATTTAACTACATGTAAACCACACAAAAACCCAAAATTCTGTAAATTCAACATTGTAATCTTTATAGAGAATAAACTTTGAGGAGGAAGAGAGAGGGGAGAAATTTGCCTTCTTCAGTGTATCATTTGATTCTTCGATATGTTCAATACTAAAGCAGCAGGTTATCGATTAAGGCTATTGTGCCAGCCAGCGTTTAAAGTTAGAATTAACAGTGTAGCAAGTTAGTTAAGCAATTAAGCAATGAAAAACGACAAAAATAACTGTCCAATGTTGTTGGTGTATAGGGCGTGAACTTTATGCCACCCTGCTATTTGCACCACCCTAAACCTCTGCAGCATCTCCTCCATCAAACTAATTAAACTAACATCTCCTCCAAGTAAGTGTAAATATAAAAAAGTGTAAAGTATAAAAGTAAATATATAAAGTGTAAATATAAAGGACCCGAATGGAAATAAGTCACTCTGACTTTTTTTAGTTATCCAGGTGCTTTAACATGCTGCTATGTATGATAATCTATGTAACTGTATTTATGTTGCATGAATAAACTTATTTAAAAATTAAAATGTAAATATTTCTTATTTATAAATTATGTACATTGTTTCAGTGTGAAACAGAAGTGGTGGCCTCTGTTGCAGCCTCCACCAACACTATATTGTACGGTTCTCTCAGTGGCCCTTATAAACCCAACAACAACAATTCCTCCACTTACCCTCACATTCATTATGACACATTTTATTCATTCTAGAGTATATATCATGGTTCTATGTTATTAATATTGTTTATTATGTCATAATAGATGAATTGTGATAGATAAGTAAGCCATAGAGATGGTATTAGCATCATATTGAAGCATAATAAACTCGCCTCCCTCTCCTCACCTACCTGTCTTCCATACACCAACAAGAGTCAATAAAGGTTAAGTGTGATGTTAAATGTTCATTTATCCATTTTATTAATGCTTTATATTTATTAGTCATTGTTTTCTTTATGTAAATCTATATTTAATCTTTAAAAAAGAATTTTTTTGTTAATACCTTTGGGTGTCTGAAACGGATTTAATTGGATTTCCATATTTCTTAGCGAAAATGGATTCACCAATAGTGAATTTTGCCATTCGGCAGACTCTCTGGAACGGATTAATCATGAAACTCGGGGGTCTGCTGTATATTATGTATGTTAAGATTAAATAAGATTTTAATACAGTTAATCACAATTATCTTGTCTAGTTTTTAGTAGTTACTATGTACTAGGATTAGTTTTCCCGAAATGCCATGGTATGATAGTGGCTTTCTTTGTACTTAGCAAACCAAAATTGTAATTACACATTGTAACCTTTACAAAGAAATAAATCTATCTGTCACATGATGTGCTGCATAATCTCAGTTCATATTCATTGCTCATTATGTTTTTTTTTTTCTAAAATAATTTTCACGTATGTTTGTTGGGGTATTAATTTTAGGTAACATCTAAGAAAATTTTATTTCATTACTAATTTTTATACTGTTCCAAGAATTGCATTACATTATCTTTTTTGTTTTTTAACACGTCGGCCATTTCCCACCGAGGCAGGGTGACCCAAAAAGAAAGAAAAACCCGAAAAGAGAGGGAAAAAACTTTCTTCATCATTCAACACTTTTGCCATTATTCACACATAATCACTGTTTTTATGTTCCCAAAATAATGCTGTATATTAAATTAGACAGTGTAGCTTTCTAGTGACTGTTTTTATAACCAGATTTGAAGAGGGTAGGTGAATTGTCAGTTAGCATAGTGAAGCAACATTCAGTGCACATAACTTTAAGCTCATGATTGTACACACTTTTCATAAATGCAATGTTTGTTGGAATTATGGAAATATTTGCAGTCTAAAGTCAAACAACTTTTCATCCTTATTAATTTAGACATACTTCTCGATAACTGTCTGGATATGTTTCAGATGTATTCGTGTGGTTCATTGGCGCTAAGATGGGGCGAGGTGGCGGTGGATGTTCAGACTGCAGATTCAAGCGTCCACCACAACTCTGGGAAAGGGCTGATGGGTAAATTTATAATAGACATTTGTTTAACTGTGTATGAAGACTTATAAACTAGAATTTTTGTTTGTAAACCCTGAAAAGAGGATACTTCACAGTTTTAAAAATTTATTTCATTCATGTTTACAACTCTAACTGGTTTAGCTGCAATGAACTATCTAAAGTGGTTGCATTTGTTTAATTTGTGTATGAATGTAGGAAAGGGGCAATAAGATATTTGTGGTTCCTTTAATGATGGTAAGTGAAACTAGCAAGTGAGAGCAAGAATTATAAGGAAGCAAGTCTGTTAATTCATTGAAAAGACAAAGTAAAATTACAGCTTAGAATGGATTTAGAAAGGGAAGATAATGTGCAGATCAAGTGTATAAACTGAAGCATATAAGTAAACAATACCTAGATAGGGGGAAGGCAACTTGTTGCATTCATGGATTGGAAAAAGGTGTATGTCAGAAGGGATTGAGGACTGATGTAAGTGTTGCAAGTATTTGGAACAGGCAGTATGTTGTTGAGAAGTGTTAAGAGCTGTTATGAGGAAGATGATGCACATATTAAGAGTGTGCAGGATAGAAAGAAAATGGTTTCCAGTTGAAATGCAGCAACTTCCATCCCAGTCCCACCTTAGGGTCGACAAAGCACCAGACGATGCTATATTGTCTGGTCCTTCAGGTAGAGACAAGGAGTGGAAAAAAAAAATATGAAAATATGCGGAAACAAATAAAAAAAAGGGGGAAATTACTAGAATATGAGAGAATAGAAGGTAGTGCTCTATTCTCTTGGAAGTATGCTGCCACCACCTGCTCTTTTAATAGTGGAAGAGATAAAAATAGCCTCAGTCATAGGAGAAGGGAGGAAAATACGGAGGTTGGGTTAGAGCAGAAAACCCAGTGAGAAATAATACAGGATAGTTATAACAAGATAGGGGTCCTGATAAGTACTGGCTCTTAGGGTAGCATGGCCTGAAAATTCAAGCAGTAGGCACCTTGACTCTCCCCAAAAAATTGATAATAGTATATTATTTAATTTAGCCTCTGACAAATGATGGACCTTATATACATGGCTCAAAGGGCAAAGTAAAACATACCCAGATAAAATCACTTACAATTTAATAAAAACACTACAAGGGTTCCTGAAATTGTTGGCACCAAAGAAAAAATTTTAATAGCAGCAAATACCTAAAGTCTTAGGATCATCCCCAATATTGTAGCCAAACCTGCTTGCTGATATGGAAAGTTCCTCCCCCCCACACAGTTCCCAAGGAACTCCCTTGCTTTACCATGCTGTCTGGGGGGTTACCTCCGTTGATTCAAATGCCTTGATACGTTCTTTCTTCGGGGTACTACAGATGCCCTCAAAATCTCAGATTACAAGCCTGGTCTGATCCTCCAGGGCTAGGGTGTTCAAGGTCTCTCTAGCACTATATCATTGCCTCAGTAACTCGGGTTGGCTCTGCTAATTCTCAGGCATTTCTTCTGGGGTGCCTAGTTGCTGCTAAACCTTGTTAGCTGCAGATTGATGTACATTACTAGAAAAACAAGGCTGCTTAAGCCGACAAACGGGTGAGAATGGGGTTTGGTTACAGTCTCTCACCCTCATGGTCCCTCCATTTTTTCAAACAGCACTCCAAAACCCTGTACACAGACTTTTTAAAAATTTCTACAAAAGGAGGTCAACTCACCTCTATAAACCTTATTTCTACTTAAAATACTTACTACACTGAATACTAATACAGTGGAACCTTGGCTTACGAATTTAATCCGTTCTGTGATGTTATTCGTATCCCGATTTGTTCGTATGTTGAGTCAATTTTCCTCACTGAAATTAATTGAAATGACATTAATCCTTTCCAGGCCTGGTGCAGTGTTCCTCCTTTCTTATGTTCTTATCAATTCCTGCTCTCAGGAGGAATGACAAAATACTTCAATATGATGCTAATATCATCTATATGGCTTACTTATCTATAACAATTCATCTAATTTCACCATTACTCAAGGAATGCACAACAGGTGCATCATTGTCAATGTTCAGCATCATTGTCAGTGTTCAGCATTGACAATGATGCACCTGTCAAGATGCATCGCAGTCAAGATGAGTAAATAGAATTGCCAATGCTTATTGCTTGGATATGTTTATTCTGTTAGTGGGTTGGATTTGTGAAGGACCTGCCAAGTATGGGCCAACAGGCCTACTGCAGTGTTCCTTTCTTATTTTATTATGTACCCACAACACCAATCATACCCAACCCTTCCCACTCATAAGAACATAAGAAAGGAGGAACACTGCAGCAGGCCTGTTGGCCCATACTTGGCAGGTCTTTCACAAATCCAGCCCACTAACACAATAAATGCTACCCAAGCAATAAGCTTTAATGATCCTATTTACTCATGTCCAAGTCCCACTCAAATCCAACCCCTCTCACTCATGTATTTATCCAACCTGGACAAATATGTAAGAACATAAGAAAGGAGGAACACTGCAGCAGGCCTGTTGGCCCATACTAGGCAGGTCCTTTACAATCCATCCCACTAACAAAACATTTGCCCAACCCAATTTTCAGTACCACCCAAGAAAAAAGTTCTGATAACTAGCCACTCTCATATGCAAGTCCCACTCAAACCCAGCCCCTCTCACTCATGTATATTTTTTTTTCATTATTCCAATAAGTCGGCCGTCTCCCACCGAGGCAGGGTGACCCAAAAAGAAAGAAAATCCCCAAAAAGAAAATACTTTCATCATCATTCAACACTTTCACCTCACTCATACATAATCATGCTTTTTGTAGAGGAGCTCAGAATACAACAGTTTAGAAGCATATACATATAAAGACACCAACATATCCCTCTAAACTGCCAATATCCCAAACCCCTACTTTAAAGTGCAGCATTGTACTTCGCATTTCCAGGGCTCAAGTCCAGCTATATAAAAATAACCGGTTTCCTGAATCCCTTCACTAAATATTACCTGCTCACACTCCAAAACTCGTCAGGTCCCAAATACCATTTGTCTCCATTCACTCCTATCTAACACGCTCACGCAACGCTTGCTGGAAGTCAAGCCGCTCGCCCACAAAACCTCCTTTACCCCCTGCCTCCAACCTTTTTGAGGACGACCCCTACCCCTTCCTTCCTACAGATTTATACACCCTCCATGTCATTCTACATTGAACCTTTCTCTTTAAATGACCAAACCACTCAACAACCCTCTTCAGCCTCTGACTAATACTTTTATTAACTCCACCCTTTTCCTAATTTCCACACTCCGAATATTTTTGCATAATATTCACACCACACATTGCCCTTAGACAGGACATCCACTGCCTCCAACCACCTCCTCGCTGCAGCATTTACAACCCAAGCTTCACACCCATATAAGAGTGTTGGTACTACTATACTTTCATACATTCCCTTCTTTGCCTCCATAGATAACGTTTTTTGTCTCACACATACCTCAACGCACCACTCGCCTTTTTTTCCTTCATTAATTTTATGATTAACCTCATCCTTCATAAATCCATCCGCTGACACATCAACTCCCAGTTTGGAGGGATATGTTGTGAAGGGTTGTTGAGGTGGTTCAGACATGTGGAGAGAATGGAGCGAAACAGAATAACTTCAAGAGTGTATCAGTCTGTAGTGGAAGGAAGGCGGGGTAGGGGTCGGCTTAGGAAAGGTTGGAGGGAGGAGGTAAAGGAGGTTTTGTGTGCGAGGGGCTTGGACTTCCAGCAGGCATGCATGAGCGTGTTGATAGGAGTGAATGGAGGACAATTGGTTTTTTAATACTTGACGTGCTGTTGGAGTGTGAGCAAAGTAACATTTATGAAGGGGTTCAGAGAAACCGGCAGGCCGGACTTGAGTCCTGGAGATGGGAAGTACAGTGCCTGCACTTGAAGGAGGGGGTGTTAATGTTGCAGTTTTTAAAAAATGAGTGTAAAGCCCCTTCTGGCAAGACAGGTGATGGAGGGGGGGAA
>NW_026508642.1:0-10094 GCF_026875155.1 Cherax quadricarinatus
CGATGCCCAAAGCACGGAGGAGCAGTTGGATGACAGGGGGGACAGGCTGGATGATAGGCTGACTCGTTCATTCCACAGTCTGGCTTACTGACTGGCTTAATTGCAAAATCCGGGTCAACCCCTCGGAGATTGAAGCAATTAGCACACGAACTAAGCCAGGAAGCTTGAAACGGCTGCAACAGGCTTGCAGGCAGTAGGTTTGAGGGGAGTAGGCTGCTGGCTCGAGGTGGTGCGCGAGGGTATAGCTGGTGGCTGGAGACTCACCTTTGACCCTGCCGGCTACTCACAACAGTCTTCAAACGCCTTGAATTACCCTTAAAAACGTAAATCCACGCTCCACACCGCTGCACACCATTTATCATGTGGGAGTTCGATACGTGGATTAGGGTAGAAATACTCACGTAGGCTGTTATACGTATAATTACTGATATGTGGAGAGAGCCCGCAGCCGTACCTATCTCCTTGGTTACACCCGTAAAACTGACCAGGCGGCTGGCCAGTACCCCGTAGTGGGTGTTTTGAAATAGTGTCAGCTCAGCACAATATGAACGACCGTGACTCAAGACGGTTGGTCGTTGAGTCAACGGACAGGTTACTGGTAACTGGTTACTGGTAACTGGTTACTACTACTGAGACTGAAGCTTGTTGACTGTACTGAAGCTTGGTGACTGTACTGAAGCTTGGTGACGGTACTGAAGCTTAGTGACTGTACCGAAGCTTGGTGACTGTACTGAAGCTTGGTGACTGTACTGAAGCTTGGTGACTGTACTGAAGCTTGGTGACTGTGCTGAAGCTTGATGACTGTGCTTAAGCTTGGTGACTGTACTGAAGCTTGGTGACTGTACTGAAGCTTGGTGACTGTACTGAACCTTGGTGACTGTGCTGAAGCTTGGTGACTCTTCTGAAGCTTGGTGACTATATTGAAGCTTGGTGACTGTACAGAAGCTTGGCGACTCTACTGAAGCTTGGTGACTATATTAAAGCTTGGTGACTGTACAGAAGCTTGTTGACTGTACTGAAGCATGGTGACTGTACTGAAGCTTGGTGACTGTACTGAAGCATGGTGACTGTACTGAAGCTTGGTGACTGTACTGAAGCTCGGTGACTGTACTGAAGTCTGGTGACTGTACAGAAGTTTGGTGACTGTACTGAAGCATGGTGACTGTACTGAAGCTTGGTGACTGTATGGAACCTTGGTGACTGTATTGAAGCTTGGTGACTGTACTGAAGCTTGGTGACTGTACTGAAGCTTGATGACTGTACTGAAACTTGGTGACTCTTCTGAAGCTTGGTGACTGTACTGAAGCTTGATGACCGTACTGAAACTTGGTGAATGTACTGAAGCTTGGTGACTGTACAGAAGCTTGGCGACTCTACTGAAGCTTGGTGACTATATTAAAGCTTGGTGACTGTACAGAAGCTTGTTGACTGTACTGAAGCATGGTGACTGTACTGAAGCTTGGTGACTGTACTGAAGCTTGGTGACTGTACTGAAGCTTGGTGACTGTACTGAAGCTTGGTGACTGTACTGAAGTCTGGTGACTGTACAGAAGTTTGGTGACTGTACTGAAGCATGGTGACTGTACTGAAGCTTTGATGACTGTATGAACCTGGTGACTGTATTGAAGCTTGGTGACTGTACTGAAGCTTGGTGACTGTACTGAAGCTTGATGACTGTACTGAAACTTGGTGACTCTTCTGAAGCTTGGTGACTGTACTGAAGCTTGATGACCGTACTGAAACTTGGTGAATGTACTGAAGCTGGGTGACTGTACTGAAGCTTGGTGACTGTACTGAAGCTTGGTGACTGTACTGAAGCTTGGTGACTGCACTGAAGTTTGGTGACTGTACTGAGCTTGGAGACCGTACTGAAGCTTTGTGACTGTACTGAAGCTTGGTGGCTGTACTGAAGCTTTGTGACAGTATTGAAGCTTGGTGACTGTATTGAAGCTTGTTGAGAGTACTGAAGCTTGGTGACTGTACTGAAGTTTGATGACTGTACAGAAGCTTGACGCCTCTACTGAAGCTTGGTGACTATATTGAAGCTTGGTGACTCTACTGAAGCTTGGTGACTGTACTGAAGCTTAGCGACTGTACTGAAGCTTGGTGACTGTACTGAAGCTTGGTGACTTTACTGGAGCCTGGTGACTTTACTGAAGCTTGGTGACTGTATTGAAGCTTGGTGACTGATCTGAAGCTTGGCGACTGTACTGAAGATTGGCGAGAGTACTGAAGCCTGGTGACTGTACTAAAGCTTGGTGACTCTACTGAAGCTTCGTGACTGTACTGAAGCTTGGTGACTGTACTGAAGCTTGGTGACTGTACTGAAGCTTTGCGACTGTACTGAAGTTTTGTGACTTTATTGAAGCTTGGAGACTGTACTGAAGCTTCATGACTGTACCGAAGCTTGGCGACTGTACTGAGGCTTGGCGACTGTACTGAAGTTTGGTGACCGTGCTAAAGCTTGGTGACTGTACTGAAGCTTGATGACTGTACTGAAACATGTTGACTGTACTGAAGCTTGGTGACTGTACTGAAGCTTGGTGACTTTACTGAAGCTGGGTGACTGTAATGAAGCTTGGTGACTGTACTGAAGCTTGGTGACTGTACTGAAGCTTGGTGACTGTATTGAAGCTTTGTGACTGTACTGAAGCTTGGCGACTGTACAAAGTTGATGACTGTATAAAGCTTGGTGACTGTACTAAAGCTTGGTGACTTTACTAAAAGCTGGCGACTGTATAAAGCTTGGTGACTGTACTGAGTTGGTGATGTACAGAAGTTTGGAGACGTATAAAAGTTGGTGCTGTACAAAAGCTTGGTGATGTACAAAAGTTGGTGACTATACGAAATTTTGGGACTGTACTAAAGTTAGTGACTGTATAAAGCTTGGTGATGTATTGAAGCTTCGGCCTGTGCTAAAGCTTGGGACTGTATGAAGCTTTATGACTGACTGAAGTTGGTGACTTACTAAAGTTTGGTGACTGTATGAGCTGGGCGACTCTACTGAAGCTTTTTGCTTATGGAAGCTTGGGGGGCCGTACTGAATTTTGGGAGATGTTTCCGGGGAAGAGATTTCCCGGGGGGGTCAACCCCCCCGCGGCCCGGTCTGTGACCAGGCCCCCGGTGGTGGAGCCTGACTCCGGCTGTTGCTGCTGGCTGCACGAAAACCCAAGTACGAGCCACAGCCCGGCTGGTCGGGAAACCCGACTTTAGGTGCTTGTCAGTGCCAGTTTGAAGATCCCGGGGGTTGTTGGTTAATCCCCCTTATGTATGTGGGAGGCAGTTGAAAAGTCTGGGCCCCCTGACCTTTATTGTATGGTCTCTTAAGTGCAATGCCCCCCTGTTTTCATTGGGGGGTGTGCATCGTCGGCCAAGCTTTTGTTTTCGTAGTGAGTGATTTTGTGTGCAATTTGGTATTAGTCCCTCTAGGTTTTTCCGGTGTTAAAATCATGTTCTCTCCCGCCTGGTTCCGGGGGAAACGGGTTCAGGAACCTATGTGTTCGTTTTGAGGTGTTTTATCCCCTTATGCGCCGTGAAGGTTCTCGTACTTTTTGGTCGAAATTTTCACCTCCCTTAAAAAGGTCCTGTGTGTGCAGCAATTTCCAGCTTGATGAACAAGTGACCTGAAGAGTGACATGGGCATGCCTCCCTGTTTTGAAGGTTTCATTATCCACCTGTCATTTTTCTAGCAGATGCGATTGATACAATGTTATGGCCCTTTAAAGGTGAGTGCCCCGACATGTACCCCCAGGTTTTTGCTTTGGTGTTTCGTTATTTTGTGGCCAAAATTTATTTTGTACTCTGGAAGTTTTAAATTTTCCTCGTGTTTACCAATCTGGAAATTGAAATTTTATCGTTGAACTTCAATTGTTTTTGCAGCCATAAAAGATTGGGTTATGTCCCCCCTGGACCCTTCCCGTGTCTGAAATGGAAGGCAGGCATGCGATTGGGGTGTCTCTGAAAAGGAAGACCGGTGTGTGGCTGATTCCTTGTCTTGTCGGAACGAGGATGAGGAGCAAGAGGGTGGGGTACTTTTCCCTTGGGGAAACAGGTTTTCCCGTAGCTCCTCGGACTTTATTTGTTGACGACTGCTCTCTGGTTCTGTTAGTGAGGAAATTTAACCTCGACCGATTTTTCCCCTGTTATTCCTTTAGCACGCATTTTGTGCGCTTTACGCCTGGTTCCCTTGTCGAAGGCTTTTGCAAAGTCTGTTTATTACATTTGCTTCTTTTTATCTTCAAATGCATTTGGCCCTTGTCGTAGTGATCCAATAGTTGAGACAAAAGGGAAAGCGCCCTGTTCTAAACCCATGTTGCCCTGGGTTGTGTAATGAGGGGTTTTTAAATGGGTGGTGTTTGCTTTTAGGCCCCTTTCAAAGATTTGATGATTGGGATGTTAGTGTATGGTCTGAGTTCTTTGTTTTGTTTTTATCCCCCTTTGTGGAGTGGGGCTATGTTTTTTTTTTTAGAAAACTGTGGGACGACCCGGTCCATGCTTCTCTCCATGGGGATGGAAAAGGTTTTTTGGGGCTTTTGCATTTCTTGAGAAAGGGGTTTCCCATGAGTCGGGCCCCTGGGGCAGAGTGCTGGGCATGTATTTATCGCCGTTCGAAGCATTTGCGTCGGATAACATCGGATAGGCTTGTGTTAACCAAATTTTGGGGCTCTTCAAAAAAATCATTTTGATTTGACTTCAATCTGGTTAGGCTTGCTAAAAATGGGGCATATTGGGGACTTGAGTAGTCACCTTTTCCTTGCTGTCATTGTGTGGGGACCCATTTGTTTAAGTAGGGGCCAATATGGAGTTGTTTTCGACTTTGATTTGGCTAGGAGAAGGGAAATTTTTGGGTTTCTTTCGATTCATTGGGCTTTTAGTTCATCCCCGATTCCTGACTCCATAAGATTCCTTTAGCTTGAGTTCGTCTTGCTATTTCTCTGACCGTGTTCCCTGTTTTCTGATAATTGACCTCTTTTAGCCACTTGTTATTTTTTTCCCTCGCCTGTAAAAGGGAGCGCCTGTCTCTTTCTATTTTAATTACTCCTCCTTTTTTGTAGAGGAATAAGCCTTGTGCAAAATCGAGTGCCACAAGTTAATCTGTTCCCGGCATACGTTGGGGCTGTGTTGCTTAGTATATTTCCCCCGCCTATATCGGTTAGGACTTGTTTACTTGTCCCACTTTTTGTTTTTGTTATTTAAGTTTTAATTGGTTGAATGCCCCCTCGTGATAGTCTCATTATGTCGGTCGGGGCTCCAGCATACATGTCTTTAAACCCCAATCAGTTGTGATTAGGGATATTTTTTTATTTGGGACATTTCTTTCAGTTTCATTTTTAGTGAAGATGAGGTCTAGGTATTCTCCATTCTAGTAGGCTCTTTTATTTTCTGGCTTAAATTGAATTTTGTGCAGAGATTTAAAAAACTCGTGTACAGAAGCTTGGGCCCTCTTTCTTTTTTTTTTCTTTCTTCTTCTTTCCTTCTTTTTCTTTCTTTTAAGTTTAAATTCTCCTTTTCTCTCTCTTTTTTTCCCCTTTTTTCTCCCTTTTTTTCTCCCTTTTCTTCTTTTTCTTCTGTTTTTGAACCCGGTGATTAAAGCTTTGTGACGTACTGAAACTTGTGATGTACCCGAAGCTTGGTGACTGAATGAAGCTTGGTGACTGTACTGAAGCTTGGTGACGTACTGAACCTTTGTGAGTAGGGAATTTGGGACTGTAAATAAGCTTGGTGACTGACTGAAATTGGGTGTACTGAACTGGTGACTGTTGAACCTTGGTGACTGACTGAACTTGGCGACTGTACTGAGCTTTGGTGCTGTATGAACCCTTTGGTGATGACTAACTTTGGGGGATGTACTGAACTTGGGACTGTTGAAACTTGGGGACTGTACGAAGTTTGGGGACTGTACTGAAGCTTGGTGACTGTGCTGAAAACCTTGGGGACTGTACTACTTGGCGCTGTTTTCTGAAGTTGGTGAAGTCTGAACCTGGTGCTGTACTGAAGCTTGGTGATGTACGAAGCTTTGGGGGATGTACTGAAGCTTGGTGCGTACTGAAGCTTGGGAAATTAACGTAAAAACCCTTTGGGGATGTACTGAAACTTGGGGACTGTATGAAGCTTGGTGACTTACGGGAACTTGGTGATGTACTGAGCTTGTGACTTACTGAAAACTTGGGCTGTACTGAAGCTTGATGGACTGTTACTAACTTGGTGACTGATGAAGGGGGACTGTTCTGAGCGGGATTACTGAAGCTTGGTGATGTACTGAAGCTTTTGACTGTACTGAAATTTTGGGGGACTGTATGAAAACTTGGGACTGTACTGGCCTGTGATGTTTCTTTAAGTTGGTGGCGTCTGAAGCTTGGTTTATGTAATTTAAGCTTTGGGGACTGATTTAGCTTTGCTTATGAAGTTGGTGATGTATGAAGCTGGGACTTAAGAACCCGTGACGTTCTGAAGCTTGGTGTGTACTAAATTTTGGTTGACTGTAAGAAAATTTGGCCCCTTTTGAAATTGGGACTATATTTAAGCTTTTTTGACTGTCTGAAGCTTGTTGATGTAGAACTTGGGACGACGAAACTTGGTGATGTATTTTGTTGGTGACTGTACGAAGCTGGTGATTGTACTGAAGCTTGGTTTACTGTTATTGAAGCTGGGGATGAACTGAAGCTTGGGACTGTATGAAGCTTTGGCGAGGGTGTACTGAAGTTGGTGATTTAAGCTTTGGTGACTGAATAAACTTGTGGGGCGTCGAAGTTTGGATGTACTGAAGTTTTGGGGACTGTATAAGCGGTGACTGTATGAACTGGGGACTGTACTGAAGTTGGGGACGTATGAAATTTGGTGACTGTACTGAAAACTGGTGACTTACGAAAACTTTGGGCTGTACTGAAACTTGTGTGTATGAAGTTGTGACTGTTCTGAAGCTTGATGCTATGGGACTTGGAGGGGCTTTACTGAAGCTTGTGACTGTACTAAGCTTTTGGTTGACTGTCTGAAACTTTTTGACTGTATGAAAAAATTTGGTGACTGTACTGAAACTTGGTGACTGTACTGAAAACTTGTGGGGCTGTACTTTTAAAACTTGGTGGGCTGTACGAAACTGGGTGACTGTTTGAAGCTTTGGGACTGTACTGAAGTTGGTGACGTACTGAAGCTTGGGGGTGTTTACCTGGAGTTTACCTGGAGAAGTTCCGGGGGGCAAAAACCCCCGCGGCCCCGGGCTGTGACCCGGGCCCCCTGGTGGATCAGAGCCCGACAACCCGGGTGTTGCTCGGCTGCACGAAAAAAAACGTGAGCCCCCGCCCCCGGGTGATCGGAAATGACTTTAGGTGCTTGTCGGCCCGCTTGAAGATTTCCAGGGGTTGTTGGTAAACCCCCCTTTTGTGTGTGGGAGGCAGTTTTAACGTTTGGGCCCCCCATTTTTTGATGGTCTTTAAGTGCTGTGACCCCCTGCTTTTCTTGGGGGGATGGGCATCGTTGACAAATATTTTGCTTTCGTATGGTGATTTTCGTTTGCAAGTTGTACTAGTCCCTCTAGGATTTCCAGGTGTTATATTCATGTATCTCTCCCCCCTGCGTTCCAGGGAAAAAGGTTGGAACCCCAAGTTCTCCCCGTAATGAGGTGTTTTATCTCGTTGCGCGCCGTTTAAAGTTCCTGTACTTTTCCTTCGGCCAAATTTTCCGCCTTAAAGGTCTGTTAGTGTGCACAATATTCAGCATGTAGAACAAGTGACCTGAAGAGTGTCTCACGGGCTTGGCCTCCCCAGTTTTGAAGGTTTCATTTTCCATCCCGTCAATTTTTTAGCAGTGGTTGATACAATGTAATGGGCCTTGTAGGTGAGATCCTCCGACATGATCACTCCCAGGTCTTTGACGTTGGTGTTTCGCTCTATTTTGTGGCCAGAATTTGTTTTGTACTCTCATGAAGATTTAATTTCCTCATGTTTACCATATCTGAGTAATTGAAATTTCTCATCGTTGAACTTCATATTGTTTTCTGCAGACCACTGAAAGATTTGGTTGATGTCCGCCTGGAGCCTTGCAGTGTCTGCAATGGAAGACACTGTCATGCAGATTCGGGTGTCATCTGCAAAGGAAGACACGGTGCTGTGGCTGACATAAGAACATAAGAACGAAGGAACACTGCAGAAGGCCTACTGGCCCATGCGAGGCAGGTCCAAGTCTCCTACCGGCTTAAGCCAATGCACCCAACCTAGTCAGGTCAGGTCACATTGACTTAAGGGAGGAACACGGCAACCGACCTGGTAGCACAAGCTATCAGGTCTAACTCACACCCACCCACATCTACTCATGTATTTATCCTTGTTTATGTCGGTTATGAGGATGACGAACAAGATGGGAGCGAGTACTGAGCCTTGTGGAACAGAGCTTTTCACCGTAGCTGCCTCGGACTTTACTCTGTTGACGACTACTCTCTGTGTTCTGTTAATGAGGAAATTATAGATCCATCGACCGACTTTTCCTGTTATTCCTTTAGCACGCATTTTGTGCGCTATTACGCCATGGTCACACTTGTCGAAGGCTTTTGCAAAGTCTGTATATATTACATCTGCATTCTTTTTGTTTTTAGTGCATTTAGGACCTTGCGTAGTATCCCAAAAGTTTAGACAGACAGGAGCGACCTGTTCTAAACCATGTTGCCCTGGGTTGTGTAACTGAACTCTTTCTAGATTGGTGGTGATCTTGCTTCTTAGGACCCTTTGAAAGATTTTTATGATATAGGATGTTAGTGCTATTGGTCTGTAGTTCTTTGCTGTTACTTTACTGCCCCCTTTGTGGAGTGGGGCTATGTCTGTTGTTTTTAGTAACTGTGGGACGACCCCCGTGTCCATGCTCACTCTCCATAGGATGGAAAAGGCTCGTGATAGGGGCTTCTTGCAGTTCTTGATGAACACGGAGTTCCATGAGTCTGGCCCTGGGGCAGAGTGCATGGGCATGTCATTTATCGCCTGTTCGAGGTCATTTGGTGTCAGGATAACATTGGATAGGCTTGTGTTAATCAAATTTTGTGGCTCTCTCATAAAAAATTCATTTTGATCTTCGACTCTCAGTCTGGTTAGCGGCTTGTTAAAAACTGAGTCATATTGGGACTTGAGTAGCTCACTCATTTCCTTGCTGCCATCTGTGTAGGACCCATCTTATTTAAGTACGGGCCCAATACTGGACGTTGTTCTCGATTTTGATTTGGCATAGGAGAAGAAATACTTTGGGTTTCTTTCGATTTCATTTATGGCTTTTAGTTCTTCCCGCGATTCCTGACTCCTAAAGGATTCTTTTAGCTTAAGTTCGATGCTTGTTATTTCGCTGACCAGTGTCTCCCTACGCATTTCAGATATATTGACCTCTTTTAGCCGCTCTGTTATTCTTTTCCGTCGCCTGTAAAGGGAGCGCCTGTCTCTTTCTATTTTACATCTACTCCTCCTTTTTCTTAGAGGAATAAGCCTTGTGCATACATCGAGTGCCACCGAGTTAATCTGTTCTAGGCATAAGTTTGGGTCTGTGTTGCTTAGTATATCTTCCCAGCTTATATCGGTTAGGACTTGGTTTACTTGGTCCCACTTTATGTTTTTGTTATTGAAGTTGAATTTGGTGAATGCTCCCTCGTGACTAATCTCATTATGTCGGTCTGTGGCTCCACGCATACATGTCTGAAAGTCAATTATGTTGTGATCTGAGTATATTGTTTTTGATATGGTGACATTTCTTATCAGATCATCATTGTTAGTGAAGATGAGGTCTAGTGTATTCTCCAGTCTAGTCGGCTCTATTATTTGCTGGTTTAAATTGAATTTTGTGCAGAGATTTTAAAGCTCGTGTGAGTGTGAGTTTTCATCAGAGCTGCCTCCTGGTGTTATTACTGCAACTGTAACTGCAACTGCAACTGTACTGAAGTTTGGTGACTGTACTGAAGCTTGGCGACTGTACTGAAGCTTTGTGACTGTACTGAAGCTTGGTGGCTGTACTGAAGCTTGGTGACTGTATTGAAGCTTGGTGACTGTATTGAAGCTTGGTGACAGTACTGAAACTGGGATGACTGAAGTTTGGTGATGTACGTGCTTGGCGCCCTTAAGGGGGCT
>NW_026508643.1:0-13659 GCF_026875155.1 Cherax quadricarinatus
AAATAAAAGATTTACGTTAGCAGACTACTGCATTAGTAAAAAAATGGTATAAATAATATCAGCCACTTGTGAAAAATATTAGACTCGCCAATTGACGGTTTTGGACGCTTGGCATGATTTTTTACTTTTGAACTTTGGTAAAAATTTAACATTTCTGCTACTTTGAGTTCAATTTCAAGGTACTTTTCATTGTGAAACCAATCAAAATCATCTCAATTTTTGTAATATGTCTTCCATTCTATAAAATGAGACCAGGAAAACTAGAATACAACCATAAATACCATACGAAAATACAGTGCAAAGTCGCTGTTTTAATCCAAAAACACGGTCAAAGTTTTTTTTTTCTCATTACGCACTGTGTGCTGCAGGATTTTTTTTTATACTGCGCACACTGACCACATAGACCCATTCTTTCATATGTAGGCCTACCAGCTTTCTCTCGCTAAATTTGAAGGCGCTAAGCCGTACTAGTACGTCAGAAACCCTGAAAGGGTTAAAACTATGTATGGTTCCTACTGTACGGGAATGTAATTCTTTGAAAGCAAAGGTGTATAACAGTAAGAACACTAACACATTAATTTTATGTTAAATATCACTCGCCTTATGCCTTTGTAAGGATAGGCTATCCACTTCCATACAAGTCTTCCACACAGTCTTCTACACAACGAATACTTAAACGATGATGATGATGCTATGACGGTAACGAAAACATCTTGTACAGTTCTTGCTGTACAGTTATTAGATTTTCACATGAAGATACTCGCGCACATACACGACAGATTAGTTTACTAACTGTTGGGCATGATTATTTACTGTTCATTAAGTTGAAGTGTATCATAAAGGTCCTCATTCTTGTTGTCTTCATGTTGAGTAGGCCAAGGAGGAAGAGGAGGGGGCTGGCCTTGCTGTCTCAGGTGGCAGAAGCAGAAGAGGTGGAGGAAGTGAAAGGGGAGGCAGGAGAGGCAGACATACTCAGTGTAACTTTAAGGAAATTCATTGTAATTTCTGTCTTGATTTTTTTTGCATTTTCATTTCTCTAAAAAAGTTGCTACAGGTCTCCCTCAACATTTGCGTTTTCCACTTTCGCGGGGTTCGAACATTCGCGAATTCCCAGCCACCCAGTCATATTTAAAATATGTCATTACATATGTTAGGAATTGTGGCAGAGTTTGTTTGGAGATAGGACAAGATAGTCCTTCAATATGACACTAATAGCAACTCTGTGGCTTATTCATCTATCACAATTCATCTAATATGACATAATAAACAATATTATTAACATAGAAACATGACATATACTCTAGAATGAATAAAATATGTCATTAAGTATGTCACGGGTGTTGCTGTGTTGTTGTTGTTGGGTGTATAAGGGCCACTGAGAGCATAAGCCTTACATAGTAGTGGTGGAGGCGGCATCAGAGGTGGTAGAGACTAGAGACGGCGGTGTTGTCAGTCGCCCTATATAACTCCAACAACATTGGAGGAGTTAGGTTTGTGCTGTCCTTTTTCTGTTGATTAATTGCTTAACTTACTTGCTACACTGTTAAAGTGGAAGGAAGGCTGGGTAGGGGTCGGCCTAGGAAAGGTTGGAGGGAGGGGGTAAAGGAGGTTTTGTGTGCGAGGGGCTTGGACTTCCAGCAGCATGCGTGAGCGTGTTTGATAGGAGTGAATGGAGACAAATGGTTTTTAATACTTGACGTGCTGTTGGAGTGTGAGCAAAGTAACATTTATGAAGGGGTTCAGGGAAACCGGCAGGCCGAACTTGAGTCCTGGAGAAGGGAAGTACAGTGCCTGCACTCTGAAGGAGGGGTGTTAATGTTGCAGTTTAAAAACTGTAGTGTAAAGCACCCTTCTGGCAAGACAGTGATGGAGTGAATGATGGTGAAAGTTTTTCTTTTTCGGGCCACCCTGCCTTGGTGGGAATCGGCCAGTGTGATAATAAAAAAAGTAATAACTTGCAATTGCACTAGGGTCTGATATAGGTTGTTAACAAGATCAAGAGTATAACTAGATTTAAATTGACAAACTAAAAATTCACAAATTAAAGTACCAAAAGAATAATAAGTAAAAAATAACAATGGCAATGACTTGGTTATAATATGATAGTAAGATGGTAGACAGGTACACAGGTACAAAGGATAATGTAAAAGTTGGAGTTGAATATACAAACTTGGAAATTTGGCAACAAAATGTTATGGGAAGTATAAAATAATGATTAATGTACAAAAGTAAAATTGACTGGTAGTAAATATGGTGTTTAATAAAATTTTAGTAAGTAATAATGATTACAAAAAAGATTAATTAGCAAAAAAAAAAGTGAAAAAAGTAATGTTTATTTCAAGTATTGAATTTTAAGAACAGTTATTTGGATTCAGTATTGCACTGGTAGTTATACTAGAGGTTATTTGGCAGTACAAGATATTTAAGAGTACTCTAAGATAGAAAAATGTGGTATTAAAACAGGTTATGGCAATTAGACAAGTAATGGTAATTAAATGATGTCAAAAATATTAAGAGTAAATTGTACTGGTAGTAAAAATGGTAATTAACCCTTTCAGGGTCCGTCCCGTAGATCTACGGCTTTAACGTTCAGGGTCCAAACCGTAGATCTACGTCATGAGCTCAGCTCACTCTGATAAACTGTGAGTGGTAAATTTGGGCCTAGATATGAGAGAATACATCTATGTGGTATGTGTGCACCACATAAAACAAATCCTGCAGCACACTGTGTATAATGAGAGAAAAAAAACTGAGACTGTGATTTTCAATTAAAACAGTGACTTTGCAGTGTTTTTTTCGTATGCTTTTTGTAGTTGTATTTGTGATTTCTTGGTCTCATTTGATAGAATGGAAGACATATCACAGAAATAGAGATAATTTTAATTGGTGTTAGCACTGGAAATGGCTTGAAACTGAGCTCAAAGTGGCGGAAATGTTAAATTTTTGCCGATGTTCAAGAGTAAACAAACGACCTCACACGTCTTATACACGCCAGTTGGTGGTCTAATATACATTCACAAATGTGGTGATGATATTTATACAATTATTACAATATTGCATAACAGTAAATCTTCTATTTTTTGGTGTGAAATAAAAATTCATTATGTGAATAAAAATTCAAAATGGAATTTATTTGTAAAGCCTCAAACATAACTAATGAACAGAGGAAATGTTAGTTTTAGTGCCAGGAATACCTACATAGTTTATTCTGGACCCTATTTTGAAATTGGAATATTTTGAACTTTGTGTTAAATTGGCCAAATTACCAATTTCCGGCCACTTTATTTTGTAGTTGAAATGGTTGACTTGGCGATTTCTTGTGCTCAGTCGATAGAATAGAAGTAATACTAGTGAAATAGCTAAGAATTTGGTCGACTGGAATAATGTAATTGGCCTAAAGTGGGAGTCAAAGTCGGCAAAATCGCCGATTCGTAAATATCGTTGACACATCAAAATTCACGAGAGCATAATTTCGTCAATTTTCCATCAAATTTCATACTTTTGTTTTATTACCTTCACAAAAAGATTCTCTAACCATTCATAAGAAAAAATATTTTTTTTTTTTTAAATTCTTGGACACTGGGGCACCACTTCAGATTTTGACCTTGACCCTGAAAGGGTTAATTATTAATTTTAGTAAGTAATATCAGTTAATAGTATTTAAGAAAATATGAGGTAGTGATATGGACAGAGAAAGTATCAATTCAGCTAATATTTAAGCAAACAATAGTAAATAAGAAAATTACATAAGGTGGCTTATGCTTACTAGTAAAATCACAAAATGAGGTAGTTGATTATTTAATTACTAAGAGATTGTACTATGAAATTTGAACAATAATGGAACAAAACTTACACTACACTACGTAGCTTCTAGGTTGGACATTGTTTAGTTATTCTCTGTAAGATTAGTATCCCTGAGAAATCGTGATAGATCATTCTCGTTCGTGATTGTGTACAGTTGACTTACATTCGTTTTCCTAACTAGAATTTTCCCATCCCGTGTGAAGCATTGGTGTATTGTGTCATTATTCCTCCCGCTTAAGTTTTCTGACTCTATACAGGAGGTTCTGACGTTTTTTGGTAAGACACACGTTTATGTATACCTCTTTCTTTACTTTAATAGATGCAATTATTAAGTCTTTTTTCCTGTCATGTGAGTAGAATCTGCAACCTGGCTTCCTTTATTTCTGACTCTGGTACTGTAACTTTTGCTTGGTCCTTTATGATCGGCAGAGTAATTTCTTTACTGTTTGTTTGGTTCATATCACTGGGAAAAAGTGGACTGTTAACTATTACTGCGTCCGATAGTTTATCTTGTTTCAGTTTATCTTCTTGGAGAGCAAAGTAGTCACTGAACTGGTTATCTAATTTTATTCTTCCATTCTTTTACTGCTTCTTCAACCTTTGTATTAAGAGATATTATTTGTTCTGCATGGCTGTCTATGACTGCTTGGATGGTCTTGCCATAGTTAGTCATTCCTGGTGTTGATAACTTTTGTTCAAGACTGAGGATTTTGTCCTCGAGTTGTGTCATCCTGGTGTCTTGTTTTGTTAGCGTCTCTCGAAGATTCATATTTTCAATAACTAAGGTGGAGTTGGATGACTTTAGGGTATCTGGATCGTTGGTCATACCTGAGAGACTACTTGGTAGGTGAATCCGCGGAAGAGAGGGTGTGATGGGCTGGGGGCAGCCATGTTTGTTATTATTGTTGTGGTGTCACCTTGAGCGGTGGTGAGAGGGGTGGTAGCTGGGCCGGCGTCCTCCTGGCTACACTTGTTGAATAGTTGACTTTTCGGTGTTTTCTTACTGGCCTTGGTGCTGTTTCCTCTGAGATTGCGCCTCATAATACTACAGGAATTGTTGTAGTTAAGAAGAAGTTGTAGTTATACAAAGCTTAGGGTTACTTTGTTTGGCTGGCAGCGGGGTGTTGCTTTGGGTTTGAGGGTAGTCTTCCTTTGATCTCTATTATTTTTGATTTGTAGGTTTCACTGTTGTAATCTTTGGTCATTCTGGGTGCTACGTTGGGTAGTGCAGTTTTTCTTGTAACTAGGTCATCATAGGAGCATTGGTGGCTCTGATAGTTGGAGAAAAGTATGGAGCTTGGAGGTCGCTGCTGTTGCTGCCGCTGCCCCTAACCCTCACGAATGTTAAGGGAAACCTGTATACGGTACTGTTTGCTTTAGTTTTTAGGGCCGGTAATCGTAGAAGGGTCCATGTCAGCAGAAGCTGCTTTTCCTGTTATCTCATCTTTTTTTTTAAGCCAAACCTCTTTGTAAAATTATCAAATCACCCCTTGCTGACATTAAATTCTCCAGCTTCCTTTTTCTTTGAGTTGTCGTATAATGAATTCGTTTTTTCTTGAATCATATTAGAGTCTATAGATATGCCTTTCTTAGATCAATCCTGCGCGCACGCCGTTTTAAAGCAGATACTCGCAACACTTTAGCTCACCTCAATAGCAACAGGAGGTGGCTATGAAATTATTACAGTAGTTCATTATGTACTACAGTTAATTTTATGCAATTATAATTTAATATTGCATCTCTTTACATTGTTTTACGTTTCTCTCGACTGTGAATGGTGCCATGTATGATCTCTAAGTGTTTGTGTCTATAAGCTTTGATTAATTTGAAATTTTTTATAATAGATTTGTGTATGTTTTATGGTAGTAAATGATAAAATGGACTAGTATCTACATATATTTTATGCATTCATGAGATACCTAACTTTTTTCTTAATTTAATTTCTAGGCTATACAGTTCATCTGCCAATTTTTCAAATTGTCACAAATCTCCCCCAAAAATTTCAATATTTTTATTGAAAAAATATGCTCATAAGTGGAACCATGTTGTTCAAGGGGTCAACTGTATTTTTTTTTTTTCAACAAATGGCCATATCCCACTGAGGCAAGGCAACTTAAAAAGAAAAAACAAGAGTTCCTCTTTTTAAATTTATTAATTTATACAGAAGGGGTTACTAGCCCCTTGCTCCCGGCATTTTAGTCGCCTCTGACGACATACACGGTCACTGTATATACGTACATTATCTATATGTATATTTTTTTAACATGCTGGCTGTCTCTCACCAAAGCAGGTCAGCTTGAAAAAGAGAAACACAAATTTTAATCATCAAGTATTTAAATGTCTCTATACTATATTAAACCTGGGCTTGTAATTATTATAATTATAAAAACTAAGAATATTATTTTTTCAGAGTCTCAATGGGGTATTTGTGAATGATGTACCTATTGCCAAGGAAGTGGAGCATGAACTGAGTGTTGGTGCAAAAATACAGATTGGCCAGCCAGCAACATTTGTTTTTGAATTTCGGGTAAAAGAGGTCAATGTAAGAATAGAAAGCTCTTCACAGGAAAGCAACATCAAGAGAATAAAGTCTGAGGGAAAAAGGTTGGTGAGAAGTTTTTTCTTTATACTTTGTGGAACATGAAGGATAGCTGTCTTGTCATCAGATATTAAACCTTTGACTGTTGAGACCCCTGCTCAAAAACTTGCTCTCAGTGTCGAAGAATATAAAAAATTATTTTTTCTTATGATAAAGAATCTTTTCCCGATGGTAATGTCACCAAAAGTACGAAACTTGATTGAAAACTTACGGAATTACGCTCTCGTGGAGTTAGGATCTCGGCAATATTTACACATTGGCGATTTTGCCCACTTCGAGCCTTATTTTTGGCCAGTTCCATTTGTTCTATCAGTTGAGTACAAGAAACCGCCCATTTACCAATTTCAGCTACCCAATAAAGTGGTCAGAAATTGGCAATTTGGCCAATTTCATGCAAATTAAAAAAGTTGCCACTTTCACAATAGGGTCCAGAATGAACAATGCAGACATTCATAGCAGTAAAATAACATTTTCTCTGTTCATCAGTCACATCTACAGGTCCCTCTTATCTTACTCTTGCTTTCTATTTTGAATTTCTATTCACACAAGAAATAGAAGATTTATTGTTATGCAGACTACTGCATTATTGTAATAATTGTATAAATAATGTCAACTCATTTGTGACTGTGTATTAGAATGGCTAGTTGGACACTAATTGGACAATGACGTCATTTGTTTACTCTTGAACATCGGCAAAAATCGAACATTCCGCTACTTCTAGCTCAATTTGAAGGTCCTTTTCATCTTGAAACCAATCAAAATCATCTCTATTTCTGTAATAAGTCTTCCATTCTATCAAATGAGACCAAGAAAACGAGCATACAACCATAAATAGTATATGAAAATTCGCCTCAAAGTCGGCGTTTTAATCCAAAAACAAGGTTGGAGTTTTTTTTCTCATTGTGCACTGCATGCTGCAGGATTTTTTTTTTTACTGTGCACAATGACCACACAGACCCATTCTCTCACATATGGGCCTGCCAACTTTCTCCCACTTGATTTGAAGCCTCTAGAATTTTGGAGTATAAATACATCAAAAACACTGGCTCGTAAGACGCATATATACGACTGAAACAGTCAAAGGGTTAGAAACAGCTTGTGTGGAAGGTTTAATTACCAGTAGCCAAGAAATGTTCAGAGCATTCCTTTGCTGTAATATAAAATTTATTGTCAGTCATAAATTACTGTAGATGATAATCTTGTCAAAGGTATTAGCCCTTAAAGTGTCCAAATGTAGATCTACGTCCATGTGTGTGTGGGGGGGGGGCTCTGGACGTAGATCTACTTTTTTTTTACATGCTTTCAAATGGGGAAAAATCAAGGTCGGAGCGCTACGCACGTGAACGCAGATCTACATTTGGACAGTTTAACCTTTTGACTGTTTTGGTCGTATATATATATGTCTTACGAGTCACCTTGTTTAACGTATATATACAGTGGACCCCCGCATAACGATGGCATCGCATAGCGATTTTTCCGCATAACGATTACTTTTATCGCAAAATTTTTGCCGCGCATACCGATTAAAAACCCGCATACCGATTTTCGTCCGAGACGCGTCCAATGTGCCCTCAGCCAGCCTCACATGTGCCGCTCCGTCCCATTGTTTACCAGCCAGCCTCCGCGGTAACATCCAAGCATACACTCGGAATATTTCGTATTATTACAGTATTTTCGGTGCGTTTCTGGAAAATAAGTGACCATGGGCCCCAAGAAAGCTTCTAGTGCCAACCCTGTGGTAAAAAGGGTGAGAATTAGTATGGAAATTAAGAAAGATTTTGAAGGGTTTGGGGCTAACCCTGAGAAGCCTATGCCAGTTGTGGAATCCATTGTGCCTACTTCAAAGATTAAGGAAATGTGTGCAGAGTGGGTTGAACTGCAAACCTTTATAGATGAAAATCACCCTGACACAGCTGTTGCAAGCCGTGCTTGTGACTATTTCAATGACAATGTTATGGCCCATTTTAGGAAAGTCTTGAAGGAACGGGAGGTACAGAGCTCTATGGACAGATTTGTTGTGTGACAGAGGTCCAGTGACTCTCAAGCTGGTCCTAGTGGCATTAAAAGAAGAAGGGGAAATAACCCCAGAAAAGGACTTGCTACCTCAAGTCCTAATGGAAGGGGGGTTCCCCTTCTAAACAGTAAGAAGATAATGCTCTCCCCTCCTCCCATCCCATCAATCATCACCAGATCTTCAATGAAAGTAAGTGTCATGTAATTGTGCATGCCTTTTTCAGTTTGTGTGTATTAAAATTAACATTTCATGTGGTAAAAAAAAATTTTTTTCATACTTTTGGGCGTCTTGCACGGATTAATTTTATTTCCATTATTTCTTATGGGGAAAATTCATTCGCATAACGATTATTTCGCATAACGATGAGCCCTCTTGCACGGATTAAAATCGTTAACCGGGGGTCCACTGTACTCATAAATTCTAGCAGCTTCATATCAAGCAGGAGAAACCTGGTAGGCCCACATGTGAGAGAATGATTCTGTGCGGTCAGTGTGCACCATATAAAAAAATCCTGCAGCACGCAGTGCATAATGAGAAAAAAAAAAATCTCCGACCATTTTTTTAATTAAAATGCCGACTTTGTGGTCTATTTTCGTATAGTATTTATAGTTGTATTTCCGTTTTCTTGATCTCAATTGATAGAATGGAAAACACATTATAGAAATAGAGGTGATTTTGATTGGTTTTACTATGAAAAGAACCTTGAAATGGAGCTCTAAGTAGGGAAATGTTTGATTTTTGCCGATGGCATCCATACATTTTTTTCCGCATAACGATTACTTTTATCGAAAAATTTTTTGCCGCGCAACGATTAAAAAAACCCCCTTTCCTTTTTCGTCCGAGAAACCCTCAAAGTGCCCCAGCCCCCTCCATTCCCCCCCCCCCCCCCTCCCCCCCCCCCCGGGGGGGGGCCCCCACACCCTTTTAATAAAATTTTTGGGTTTTCGTATTTTCGTTTCTGTTTTCCTGGAAAAAAGTGAATTTGGAAAAAAAATTTAGGCCCCCCCCCCCAAAGGGAAGAAAAATGAGTGGAAAGGTAAATTAAAGATAAAGGGGTGCGTTTGGGCCCCGAAAAAGCAAAAAACCCCAAACAAAAATCCTACATTGTTGGGACCGGACTCAAAATTTCTTCCCAAAAATTTTTTTTTGAAACAAAAATCGAGGGTAAAGGGTTTGGAAAATTTTTTGGGGGATAAAAGAAAAACGTGGGGGGAAAAAAGGACCCCCCAGACAATGTAAAAACTAAAAGAGGGGATTTTTAAAAAAACTGCAAAAGAATGGTTTTAACCCCCAAAGGTTTTGAAATTTAAAAAGGGGATCCTTTTGGTGGGATTACTCCCTTTAAAAAAAAATTTTTAAAAAAAAAAGGGGAGGAAATTAAAAAAAACTAAGGGGAAAAATGAACAAAGTTTAAATTTTTAAGAAAAGGCCTTTCAGGAAAAAATCCAACGGTCAAAAAAAATCCCAAATAAGCCAAGAAAGCAGATTTTTTGATGTAATGCCCGGGGGTTCAAAGAAAACCTTTTTTAAAAACCTCGAAAACCCGGCTTAAAAAATTTCCCGGGAAAATTTTTTTTTAAAGGGGAAAAATGGCATTTCCTTGAATTTTTTTATCGGTTCCCTTTTTCCCCCCCTTAAAAAAAAACCCTAATAAAAAAAAAAAAATTATGGGTTTTTGGGAAAAAACAATGGCCCCTTGGGATTGATGCGACATTTAAAAAAGAGCTTTATTTAAAATTTTTTTTCCAATACCATTCTATGACCCATGGAACCCCTTTTTTCCCAATTTTAAAAATTGGGGAACAAAAAGCTTTTAAAATTTTTTTAATATCAAAACCAAAATTAAAAGGGTTTTTGGGGAGATCATTTAAAAATTTTAAAACCGGAAATTTTGGGGAAGTATAAAAACCTAATTTTTTTGGGAAAAATTTTAAATTTTTGTAAAAAAGGGATTTTGAATTTGACAATGAAAGTGATTGAAAGGAAATTGGGGCTTGGGAAAATTTTGGGGGGGAGTGGGGAATTTAAGGTTTTGGGGGAAAGGAAATTTAAAAAAAAATGAAATAGTAATTTGAAAAGGGGGGGAACGGGGAAATTTCAAAGGGGAAAAAATTTTAAAAAAGTCAAAAATAAAGAAAAATTTTTGTTAAAAAATTTTTTTTTGAAAACACCCCACACAGATTGGCCCGGGGGGGTTAAAAAAATTTTGGGAAAATTTAAAGTCTTTTAAGAAGGAAAGGAAGGGAAAATTTTTTTGGGGGTATACCCAAAATGGCCCCGGGTTTTTAAAAAAAAAAATAACCCCCAAAAAGGGTTAACCTCGAATAAGGATTCCCCTTTAAAAATAAACCTTTCCCCCCCCCCCCCCAAATTAAAATTTTTTAAAAAAGGGTCTTTTTGTCTTCCTTTTTTTAGTTTTTTATTAAAAAAAAATAGTGGTAAAAAAAAAATTTTTTTATTTTTTCTTGAGGAAATTTTTTTTAATTTTTTGGGGGTTTTAAACGAATTTTCTAACAGATTTTTATTTCTTTTTAAAAATTTCCGGGGATGACATTCCCAAATTGGAACCTTTCCCCCCCCCCCTTTTTATAATATACCAATTTCTAAAGGAAGGCTATACAGGTGATTGAATAAATGATGTTTTGTTTTGGGTTAAATTAAATTTATGGAAAAAAAATTTTTTCATTAATCTTTTTTTTTCCCTTAAATTAATTTATTCTTTTTCTTAAGGGAAAAATTTCCCCCCCGATAATTTTTTTAAAATTGGGAAAAAACTAAAACCGGGGGGCCCGCGTGGGAATAAGAAATTTTTGGGTTTTTTCCAAAAAAATTTTTCCTGATTAAAAATCAAAAATGTGTTTTAAACCTGTATACCCTGGGGTTGTCCCCTTATTGGTTTTAACCCGGGGCCTTTCTCTCTTGATAAAATTTTTATTTTCCCCTTTTTTAATTTGGTAAATAAAAAAGGGGAAAGAATAGGGGGAAAACCCCCCCAAGTGAGTGTAAAAAACCGTTTGTTTTCAATTTGGGGATTCGTGTTTTTTTCTTTTCCTTTCAAATTGGAATTTCCTTTTTTCTTACCCTCACATCAAATTCCCAAAATTTCCCCACCCCGGGTTTTTTTTGAAAAAGTTTTTTTTTTTTATACTTTTTTTTTTTTAAAATTATAAAAAAATTTTTTGCCCGGGGGTTTTTAAAAGTCACCCAAAAAATGCCGGGAACAATGGGTAGTAACCCCTTTTCCTGTAAAGATTACTAAAAAGAATAAGAAGAAGAAAATTGTCAAAGTGGAAGTCTGAATTGCGTGGATGTTGTGCAAATGATAAGAAAGAGATGTTTTGTGGATGTTATGAATGAGAAGAAAACTGGATATCCTGGCTTTAAGTGAAACAAAGCTGAAGGGGGTGGGAGAGTTTCAATGGAGAGGAATAAATGGGATTAGGAAGGGTTTCAAAAAAGATTAGAGCTAAAGAAGGAGTAGCAATAATGTTGAAGGATAAAACTATGGGAGGAAAAGGGGGGACTACAAATGTATAAATTTAAGGATTTTTGTGGAGTAAAAAAAAGATTGGATGTGAAAAGTGGGTTATAGTAAGTGTGTATGCACCTGGAGAGAGAGAAGTGTAGAGGAGAGAGAGGGGATTCTGGGAAATGTTGAGTGAATGTGCGGGGAGTTTTGAAACAAGTGTGAGAGTAATGGTGGTTGGGGATTTCAATGCTAAAGTGGGGAAAATTTTTATGGAGGGAGTATAGGTAAATTTGGGGGGGCCAGGGGTAAATGTAAATGGGGAGCCTTTAATTGAGCTATGTGTAGAAAGAAATTTGGTAATAAGTAATCATATTTTTTTGAAAAAGAGGATAAATAAATATACAAGGTATGATGTAGCACGTAATGAAAGTAGTTTGTTAGATTATGTATTGGTGGATAAAAGGTTGATGGGTAGGCTCCAGGATGTACATGTTTATAAAAGGGGCAACTGATATATCGGTCATTATTTAGTTGTAGCTACAGTTAGAGTAAGAGGTGAATGGGAAAAGAGGAAGGTGGCAACAACAAGTAAGAGGAGGTGAAAGTGTATAAATTAAGGGAGGGGGAAGTTCGGGTGAGATATAAGCGATTTTTTTGGGCAGAAAGGTGGCTAGTGCAAAGATGAGTAGTGGGGGGTTGAAGAGGGTTGGAATAGTTTTTAAAAATGCAGTATTAGAATGTGGGGCAAAGTTTGTGGTTATAGGAGGGTGGGGGCAGGAGGAAAGAGGAGTGATTGGTGGAATGATGAAGTAAAGGTGTGAAAAAAGAGAAAAAGGTTAGCTTATGAGGGGTTTTTACAGAGCAGAAGTGTTATAAGAAGAGCAGAGTATATGGAGAGTAAAAGAAAGGTAAAAAGAGAGTGGTGAGAGAGTGCAATAGGAGAGGCAGATGATAGAGTGGGAGAGGCAAATGTCAAGAATTTTAATGAAAATAAGAAAAAAATTTTGGAGTGAGTTAAACAAGTTAAGAAAGCCTAGGGAAAGTATGGATTTGTCAGTTAAAAACAGAGTAGGGGAGTTAGTAGATGGGAGAGGGAGGTATTAGGTAGATGGCGAATATTTTGAGGAACTTTTAAATGTTGAGGAAGAAAGGGGGGCGGTAATTTCAGCACTGGCCAGGGAGGTATACCCTCTTTTAGGAGTGAAGAAGAGCAGAATGTAAGTGTGGTGGAGGGACGTGAGGCATTACGTAGAATGAAAGGGGGTAAAGCAGCTGGAACTGATGGGATCATGACAGAAATGTTAAAAGCAGGGGGATTATAGTGTTGGAGTGGTTGGTACTTTTGTTTAATAAATGTATGAAAGAGGGGAAGGTACCTAGGGATTGGCGGAGAGCATGTATAGTCCCTTTATATAAAGGGAAAGGGGACAAAAGAGATTGTAAAAATTATAGAGGAATAAGTTACTGAGTATACCAGGAAAAGTATCCGGTAGGGTTATAATTGAAAGAATTAGAGGGAAAAACAGAATGTAGGATTGCGGATGAGCAGGGAGCTTCAGAGGGGTAGGGGATGGTAGATCAATTTTCATTGAACATATATGTAAAAGTATTTAAAAAAGGTAGGGAAGTTTTTTTTTGCATTTAAGGGTTTTTAAAAGGATATGAAAGTGGAAAGGGGAAAATTGGAGATGTTGCAAGTATAGGGGAAAGGGGGAAGTTTTAAATTTCTGTTAAGAGTTTTTATGAGGATATGAGCTCAGGTTAGGGTGTTAA
>NW_026508644.1:0-13714 GCF_026875155.1 Cherax quadricarinatus
AAAAAAAGACGGGATAAATAACTGCCAGTTGCAAGAGATAGGTTGCAACAGAATAAGCAAAATGGTTGTTCATTCTTTGGAAAAAATGGTACGTGATACTGAAAGGTTGTTGGGAAAAGACACAAAATACTAACGTTTCGGTCCTGGGACTTATGGAGTGACCATTTGGAGTGACCAGGTCCCGGACACAAACCTTTACGTTAAAATGTCCCGGAGTTTGGCATTTTGTATCACTTTCTGCTTACACCTTATCAACAATATTGCCATTTGGGAGAGTCGTCAATAAAAGCGGAGACAACAAACATCAAAGAAGTAAGAATGTAAGTTTATTCAGGTGCAATTATACAGTCTTTAGATACCTGGAGAGGGTTTCGGGGGTCAACGCCCCCGCGGCCCGGTCTGAGACCAGTCAGCGGTCTCAGACCTTGCCTGGTACGTAAATTACCTCATCTAGGATACCCAAAGACTCAAACCAGGTGACTTATTTACGTTGTGTCCTTGAATTCACATGTGAATGGACAGTCTTCGATTACCTGCCTCCATATTTTCTCCTTTTAATTTTTAGAAATTCTTTTTTATATTACATGGTATAATGTAATCATACTGAACGACTGTTTAACCCTCATTTTGCATTTCGGTCTGTGTTAGATACACTTTGGCCATTATTTTTGATAGATCAGAAAATTCTAATTTCCATATTTTTTTCTAGCGCAATTCTCTACATTTACAAATACCTTATAAAAATCAAGGCTTTCAAGTGCCAGTCTTTGTACTGTGTGATTATCCTTACAAATTATTATTATGATAATCAAAACCAGGGTCATACAGCGCTGCTTTCATTATCCTTCAAAAGCCTAATATCAGATATAGATACGGCTCAACTAAGGGCAAGACATTTTAATAAATCTAAGCCATCTAATTGTTTTATGTGGCCTGTTGTTAGTTTATTATACATTTGCTGTATCATTTTCTTTGGTTCCCCAAATTGTCCTTCGATATTATTGTTTTTTAAACAATCTTGTATCTTCTAAAGCCATCTTTAAAGGCAATGTTAAAATTGCATTAAATAATTTAAATATTTTTTTATTACATGTCTGAGTCAGATGCTTTGTTCGTCAAGATCCAGAAGAGCGTTTACGGGTATGGGTTTTTTGTCAGATGATGACCCGTCTAGTGATAAGCCAACCTGTATCGTAACTGGTGCTTGGTGTCAGTAATTCAGCAACCAGTATTGTACTGGTGTTTGGTGTCAGTAATTCAGCAACCAGTATTGTACTGGTGCTTGGTGTCAGCAATTAAGCAACCACCATGGTACTGGAGCTTGGTATCAGTGATTAAGCATCTACTATCGTACCGGTTCTTGGTATCAGTAATTCAGCACCCACTATCCTATCGGTGTTTGGGATCAATAATTCACAACCACTAATGTACCTGTACACAAATACACCCGCACATAGAAGAGAGGAGCTTACGACGGCGTTTCGGTCCGACTTGGGACCATTTACAAAGTCACCTGTGTTTGGTATCGGTAATTAATCAGCCAATGACATACCAGAGATAAGTTTTTTTTACCCAATTAAAAAAAAAACAAAAAGTTTTATTTTCCATTATCCTAGGCTGCAATTAACTTATTTACTAAAATTGACAATATTTAATTCCTATAATAGATGTTATAGGTCTTGTACTTCGACATCATTTAACACTGTCCACTGCCTAAATCACAGTGGAGGTTGTTTTCACCAGTGTTTAGAATCAGCCCTAATTAGCACTATAACCTATAACATAGAATATAAGTAGCTTTTGAGGCAGTGAACCTCTCGGTCTACTGCTTGACCTGAAGGCTCTGTTATGGTACGTGAACTATAATTTAATCATTGCATCTTAAGCTTCGGAGGTGCATGATATCGTGACCTCCATCAACATCATGGGCTCTATCACTGACTATCAAATTCAGATTAGAAGAAAAGAACACCCAACTACCTTTGCTAGAATACTCGTTTAAGTTTTATACCGAAAAACTTACATAAAAAAAAGGATCTGTTACAGATTCCCACCAGGTCAAGACTAATAGAGGTGTAGTCACATTCCTTCTTCCTCAAAGCCTTCAGAACTTCTAGGCCACAGTTCTTAGAGAAATTCGCATACATCATACACGTATTCTGTTTACCTACAATTTACCCCGTGACACTATGAAACAAATAGCTACACAACAGTTGAGGAAGCTGCCAAATAAATTGTTTTGTCCGTTATCAAAGTAGCATCAAATGTTGCTAAACAAGTTGTGTCGCCTGAACGGCGAGTCTATCGTGCACCTGCAGCTCCTGTGAGCGGTAGAGCGCAAAGCAGGATTACGGAGATCACAGTGGTTCTTTATCAGATCCCACTGGGGACTGTTATATCACTAAAAATGACATATTAGCTATTTCAGAATTTATCAGTTACTTCCATACTGTATTGTTGATGTACACAATACACTATGGAATACAATCTAAAAAATATATATTACATTACCACTAAAAAAATTTGGTCAAATGGAGCTGTAAAACATTGTGCTAAGCTTAAGAATGAATCTTCGACCCAGCGCAGGTAGGCTGTGTGAAAAAAAGTACGTATGGGTGACTGTTAGATCTCTGGAAATCAGAGTTTACGAACACTGATGGCCCTAAAGCCTAGATGACAGCAACAAACGCCTGCGTACAAGGAACAGGATTTTGACACCTGCTGAAGTGGAATGAGGCATGATTAGTCATTCGTGAAAACCAAAAAAGGTGAAAATCCCACTAAAATCCGTGAGATTCAGTGTTGTAGAACTTATAGGAAACACGAGAAACACTGGAATAAGGACATCTCAGACTGTAGCTAATAAATACAATATACAAATATTTTTTTTTCTGGATTTATACAGGTAATATGTTTAACTTGAATAAAATAAATTATTAGGGACAAAAAAAGCCACTAGCATGCGGTGCCCTTTCGGGCAGACACAAAAACATAAGACCTGCCACTTCCTTACCACAGAGAGTACGACACAATGATTACAGGACAACCATCGTCCAATTCCGGCCACAGGAATGTAATCACCGAACACCCTCGTAAAACTGTCAATGGTACACCCACCTTGTAACAGGTGGGGGTACCATTGATGACCCGTTATTGGAGCCAATAACGGGGCATCATCTAATGAAGATGCATGTCAGGACATTTTTCCTGGCGAATATACTATCATCATCAATGTATTAGACTAAAAAAAACCTGCTGAGCAGGCGAAAAAGTCTCTCAGTCGATATTCAAGTTTTGCACAGGTATTTTTGTCATCAATTTCTTTTATTATACCTTTTGATCTAGTGATGCGATGATCTTCCAAATTTTTACTTTTTTTTTTTATCACTGAGGAATAAAAAACTGGGAACCTGGGAGAGATTTATAAGTGACAGATATGTATACAGTTATATATCAACAATAAAAGGCAAAATGCCGTGGCTGGAACAATACTCAAATTACGGTGCCCGGTGGGCCTGGTAGGTAAAACTCTCGCCCTTCACACGGCGAGAGTAGAAACATTGGGCGTTTCTTACACCGGTTTTTCTATGTTCACCCATAGTAAAATGGGTACCTGGTTGTTAGTCCCACTGGTGTGGGTCGCATCCTGGGACAAAATTTACTTAATTTGCCCGAAATGCTCTGCATAGCAAGCGGCTTTCTATGACGTAGTATGTCATTGATGTCAGCTAGGTCTGTATATCCTGTACATGTACTTGTAAAAATAAAAATGTTATTATTATTTATTACATTATTATTATTATTATTATTTATTATTATTATTAAATTTTTATTTATTATTATTATATTAAATTATTATTATTATTATTAAAGAAGTAACCCTGGGGGAGGGTTACCACCCAGGATAACCCATTGGGGGTCCTTCAGTCTTGTCCCCCAGGGTTTCGACCCACACCAGTTATCTACTTGGTTTTCTAGGTGAACGGGGACAGCAGGTGTAAGGAAACGCCCAGTGTTTCTACCCTGCCGGGGGTCGAACTATGGACACTCAGTGTGTGAAGTGAGAGCGGTTGCCTACCAGGTCCATCTTGGACCATTAACAATGGAAATAAGTCACTCTGACTTTTTTGGGTTATCCTAGGTTCTCTACACATATGCTGCTATGTTTGATAATTCTATGGTAACTGTATTTTGTGTATACCTGAATAAACTTACTTACTTACTACTTGTGGATTATTTGTATACAAATACATAGAAAATGAAAATACACAAAATCAATAGTCACTCCCGTTTTTTAACAAAAATTCAACATCTTTTAAAACGTAGAAATGATAACTTTCATAGGCATAACAATAATAACTTTTTTGAATTGAAAACTGAAGAAGAGTTTTCAGATTATTTAATAAAAGATTAATAAATAACCCAAGTTAAAACCCTAACCGATTTGCACGGGCCCTTTTTAATCCTTCCACCGGGGATCCCCCCCAGGCCTACTATGTTGGGTCAATAGGTGCTAGGCATGTTAGGGGCCTTCCTTTGAAATTAATTTTTTATAGGTAAACCACACTTTAAAAAACTTTGAAAAAGGAAGTAAACATATTCATTTATTCATTTCATAACATACCCAGCATATATACCTTGTATATCAAAACTTGTAAAAATAAAAATATTATTTTTTATTAAACGTTCTCACTCAAGTGGGATTCGAATCCTGGCCATCAAGTGTGAACCCGAGCCTCATATTCATATTTCGTGATGTTTTTAATTCATCCAAATTTTTTTAGGGTTAAGTCTAGTTGACGGGTGTTACGGGTTTAGTGTAGATTTGGGCAACCCAGAGAAAAGTCAATAAAAAATTTTAACCTTTTCCCCTCTTTCCCCCCACCAAAAAAAAAAAATCGTGAAAAAATTTTTGTCACTTGTACTGTCACTGATTTACCTGTGCCAGTAAGAAACCATTCACTGAGTTTAACCTGTCCCATAAGAAAAAACCATGTCACTGAGGTAGTGATACTGCCCCGGGGGGCACCAGGATAATACTGCACCCCCCCGGGGGGCCCTTAAAACAAAAAACAGTTTGTGTGTGTCATGGGCCCAATACATGGTGTGTGATTCTCTTCTTTTAAAAATCCATTATTAGTGATGCAGTTTACATAAAAGACTATGAAGATTCATGTCCAAAAAAGCCTAGAGATAAGGCCTGTGTTTCTATCACAACAATTTATTAAATAGAATCCGGCTCCCGGGGTGGTGATTCTGCGCTAGCTACATCACAAATGGAGCGTTTATAAAACCTGGGGCTAACTGTTCCCCCCCCACCCCTTACAACGGCTGCTCGAATGGAAGCACTGGTTTAAGACTTTCGAAAATTTCTTGGGGACCCTTCCTAAAAAAAAGATATAGTTAAACTAGCCCTGCTTATAAATTTTTTGTGTCACCTAAGATATATGAGGCTATTTCTGAGTGTAATACCTACAAAATATGCTATAAAAACCCCCTCAAGTTTCAGTAATTAAACCTACAAATGAAATCTTTGGCCACGATCGCCTTGCAAACTCGCCGCCAGCAATTGTGAATCCTTTGAGGAAATACCTTAAGCACTGAAAATTTTGGGTAAGGACTGTACTTCCAACAGTGACAGTTTGCTCAGTATTGCGAAAATCCATCAGGGATGCTTTTATCGGGCCTCAATCCCAATAAAAAGGGAAAAGCGTTTATTGGAAAATAAAACTCCGACTTAGCCACTCCTTTGACCAGAAAAGAGCTCTAGATTCACCCAGAAAAAAATTTAAAAGTTACAGTACCACTCAGCCTTCTCGGTGGTAAGTGCTGCAACCCCTGACCAAAACTCTTGAAAGGGAAGTTACTGTGGAACCTCCCCCTCAGTGACAGAAACAGCAGGTACGGTGGTTTCTTTTGTGGTTTTTAAAGACATCCACGCCCAAAGTGCCCCTCTCGTAAAGCAATGTGCCATAAATGCCACAAAAAGGCACTTTGCTAAAGCATGCGTGCTAATGATCAACAAGAGCAGTGCCCCCCCACACATTCCAGGTTTCATGCACTCTACAAAGGACTTCTCAGCTATTCCAAATTCATGTCAAAGGCATTTTTGTGAAATTTTCATCAAAGGAACAAAGTGATGGTCTTTTTGATAGTGGCAGCTCGAGAGTTTCATCCCCTTGACTTATTTTAAACGCCCCCCTTGACTGTACATCACTCATCAGGTACCTTTTCCCTGGCATCAACATCTCTCTCTATTCAGACCTTAGGGTTTTTTTTTTTAAGGAAAAATCTCAGATTAAAATGGAAAGGATTTCAAGATGTACATTTAAGCTATTCTCCCCAAACTGGCTCTGATGTTATCCTTGGTCGGATTTTCAGAAGTGAAAATGATATTTCACTTAACAATGGGGGTAAAACTGCCTCCTTTTTTGCGTGGATTAGCATTTTAAAGGGGTAGACCCCCCAAAGGGTTTGCTCTTACCGCGGAATGCCATCCAATCAGCTAAGTCCCGCGCATTCTAATGAGGATGGGATGTTTTGAGAAAAAAAAATCAAGGCTGCTGAAGGAGGGTATTAAAAAACAGAGTAATTCCCCTTGGGCGTGCACGGTTGTTTTTTTGTTAAGGATGATTATAAAAACGGAGATGGCTACGATTCCGAGACAATCAACAAATTTAACTTCTTGAGGGGTACCCTCTACCTTAATTAAATGATACAGTGAACAAAAATTGCTCATACTATTTTTTTGCCAATTGATCTACAGATGCCTATCACAATCCCTTAAGGGAATGAAATAAACAATACACTGCTTTCAGGCTAGGATGGCCTGTATCATTTCCAAAAAGCCCTTTTTTGGGTCCCCAAGGGGGTAGCCTGTTTCCCAACGAATTAGGGGATTCACTCTTTTCAGGAAGAGCAACTCAGGGGAACTTATGCGTATTTAGATTTTTTACCTTTTGTGGCAAGACCCAGGGAGGAACTGATCCCATCTGGCATTGCCATTGTTTGCAGTCTTTCTCAGGCGGGACGACCAACCTTCCCCTTTCGAGAACTTTTCAAGGATCAGAGAAGTGTTACGCTGCTGTAGAAAGAACCCCGGGCCATCTAGAAGCATTCGCCACTGGGGGCATTATTTAACGGGTAGACATTTCACCAAAGGACGACCAACGGCCCCGGATTTTAAATGTTCGACAAGAAGCAAAAAATAATTTTTGGAAAAAGAATGACAAATATTACGCTGGAGGAGGGAAACATCGTGTTAGCTTTGATATTCTGTCCCGACCGGGCCCAAAAAAACATCTCACCGATGCATTTCTAGGCCCTGTGGACACCCATGTCTGATTTGCAACACTCTCAGCACCCCACAAGGCTTTGTGTCATCCAGGAGTTACAGCCTTACCTTTTTGTCAAATCAAAAGAACAGCCCTACCAGGGGAAAAAGATGGCGACAATACAGAGCAGCAGAGTTGGCAGAGGCAACCCAAATTTTTCATCCCCAAGAAGACTCATCTCATAAAATCCACCCAGCCTTTCGAGAGACTGAATATAGTTTCAAAGGACCTCTACCAAGCAAAAAATCGAACAGATATTTCCTTAACATAGTAGATGAATTTCAAGTTTCCCTTTGTATTCCCCTGTGCAAATATGCGGCTTAACTGTTTTTTATTGTTTTTCACAGTTGTTCTCTATTTTTGGTATGACTTATATCCTTTTCAGAAAGGGGATCTCGTTATGAGTAACGAACTTCGGGAGTTTTTGGCTAGAAAAAGGTATTCCCCTGCAGCAGAAAAACAAGCTAAAACCCCCAAGGGCAATGGCCCAAGTGGAGCGGTTCAATGGTACTATATGGAAGGCAGTTACAATGACATTGAATCACGCAATTACCCGTTGAACACTGGCAAACTGTCCTACCTGATGCTCTTCACTGTATTTGACATTGCTGTGCACAGCTACTAATGCAACCCCCCATGAAAGACTCCTCAACTATTCCGTCGTTCCTCTACAGGAGCCCCCGGCCCACTTGGGTTTTGTATCCTGGACCCGTTCTCCTGAAGAGCACCGTGGATGAACAAACGGATCCTTTAGTGGAAGAGGAAAAAGCCTTTTTCAAGCTAACCACATTACGGCCCCCACATTCGCTTTCCAAAAAAGGTGAAAAAGGGCTACGTATCTATAAACATTTACCCCGTTGAAATTCCCATTAGTGTGGAAAAACTCAAGATCACCAATAGATGTGAAAGATGCTTCGTTTTCTCCTGGGAAAACCCCCTTTAGACTACCCCACGGAAATAGAGGGTTTTGCCCAGATTATCAAACCCCACTGAAAAATTGAACCGGTGAAAGGCTCAAGGGGTACGAAGGTCGCGACGTTACGTCCCCCCCACCTAACAGTTTGGGGAGATTATTTTCCTGAATTTTAGAAGGGGGAGATTGTAGTGATACGCTCCTTGGGGAGCAGCAGCAGGATAAATGCAAAAACCACCTCTCGGGGGCCCTTAACAACAAAAAACAGTTTTGGGGGGGGTCTGGGCACCAAAAATGGTGTGTGATCCCCCCCTTTTCCTTTTATCCTAATTAGTGATGCAGATTAATGAATAATGAAATTCTTGTTCAATAAAGCCTAAGATAAGGCCTGTGTTCTATCACAACACTGGTTTACCGTGCCAGTAAAAACCAGTGTCATTTATTTACTGTGCCAGTAAAGTTAACCAGTGCACTGATTTACCCTTTTTCCAGTAAGAACCAGTGTCATGAGTTTACCTGGCCAATAAGATAACCGGGCAATTTAGTTTTCCTGTCCAGTAAGATAAAAACCAGTGTCATTGGTTTTTTTTCTGTGCCAGTAAATAACCATGTCATTGAGTTTTCCTGTTTTCCATAAGATAACCTGCACGAGTTTTAAACCCGTGCCAGTAAGATAACCATGGCCCCCTGAGTTTATCTGTGCCAGTAAAAATAACCAGGGCTTGAGTTTTTACCTGTGCCAGTAAGATAAAAAACCCCTTTTCACGAGTTTTTTCCCCGTGCCCCGTAAGATAAAACCCGTGTCACTGATTTACCTGTGCCGTAAGGACCATTTCAGAGTTTAACCGTGCCAGTAAGATAACCAGTGTCCGAGTTTACCTGTCCATAAAAAATAACCAGTGTCACTGAGTTTTCCTGTCCAGTAAGATAACCAGTGTCATTGAGTTTACCTGTGCCAGTAAGATAACCAGTGTCATGAGTTTACTCTGTCCAGTAAGATAACCAGTGTCACTGAGTTTAACCTCTGTCAGTAAGATAACCAGTGTCATTGAGTTTACCTGTGCCGGTAAGATAACCATGTGTCACTGAGTTTACCTCTGTCAGTAAGATAACCAGTGTCATTGAGTTTACCTGTGCCAGTAAGATAAACCAGTGTCACTGAGTTTACCTCTGTCAGTAAGATAACCAGTGTCATTGAGTTTACCTGTGGCAGTAAGATAACCAGTGTCACTGAGTTTACCTCCTGTCAGTAAGATAACCAGTTGTCAAGTTGTAGTTAAACCTGTGCCAGTCCGAAGATAACCAGTGTCACTGAGTTTACCTGTGTCGTAAGATAACCAGTGTCACTGAGTTTGCCTGTGGCCAGTAAGATAACCAGTGTCACTGAGTTTACCTGTGCCAGGTAAGATAACCAGTGTCACTGAGTTTACCTTGTCAGTAAGATAACCAGTGTCACTGAGTTTACCTGTGCCAGTAAGATAACCAGTGTCACTGAGTTTACCTGTGCCTAGTTAAGATAACCAGTGTCACTGAGTTTTAACTGTGCAGTAAGATAACCAGTGCCACTGAGTTTACCTGTGCCAGTAAGATAACCAGTGTCACTGAGTTTTACCTGTGCCAGTAAGATAACCAGTGTCACATGAGTTTACCTGTGCCAGTAAGATAACCAGTGTCACTGAGTTTACCTGTGCCAGTAAGATAACCAGTGTCACTGATTTACCTGTGCCAGTAAGATAACCAGTGTCAATGAGTTTACGTGTGCCAGTAAGATAACCAGTGTCACTGAGTTTACCTGTGCCAGTAAGATAACCAGTGTCAATGAGTTTACCTTGCCAGTAAGATAACCAGTGTCAATGAGTTTACGTGTGCCAGTAAGATAACCAGTGTCACTGAGTTTACCTGTGCCAGTAAGATAACCAGTGTCTGTGATACATAAAAAAATGAAAACTTTATCCAGATGCTTTCATAATAATGCTGTAACACTCACATGGATACATATTCAAGAATGTACCTCAAGGATGTACTCAAGGATACATGCTCAAGGATACACTCACAAGGAATACACTCACAAGGATGCCCTCATATAATTACGTTTTAAGGCCCAACACTTAAGGATACATTCTCAAGGATCCACTCACATGGACGCACACTCCTATATACACTCACAAGGATGCATTCATGGATACATGCTCAAAAATACTCTCACAAGGATACACTTAACAAATACACCCACAAGAATACGCTCTCAGGATACGTGCTCAATGATACACTCTCAAGGGCCCACCAGGATTCAGTCAAAAGAGCACACTTTCAAGGAAAGACTCTCTAGGATACATATGGATCAAGGATGCACTCACGAGGATGCACTCTCAAGAATGCACTCTGTAGGATAAGCTTTTGAAAACACACTTCCAAGATGCACTTAGAAACATACACTTGAAGGAAAACACTTTAGAAATACATTTGCATGAAAGTATCCATTTATTTCGTCAGAGACAGAGATACATTGCACTACATTGTTACACATATGCATCTAAATGCATACATACCAACCTTTCGTTAACAAATTTATCAGCAATGCAAAATAAATTAATTCCATAATATTACTCACCAAAAACTAGACATGAAAATAAAAGTAATTTATACGATTTATTTTTGTTTTTAGGGGAGAAATGACAACAAAAGTTTTTCTTTATATTTTTAAGCGGGTGGAAAAACTTAGATTACTTTTATAGCTGATGCTGAACTACTGTGTGGTTCACTTAAAAACCCACTTCAGCTGATTTTGAACCTGTGTGGATCAACAGCTGACTAAAACCTACTCAACTGATTTTGAACCTGTGTGAATCAACAGCTGACTAAGACCCTGTCAGATTTAAACACCTGTACACTCATTCTGATTCTTGTATTATATAAAATTTAATTATTAAGGAATACCCACTGGTGATTCAGTGTTGATTTTATTATCAATCTGGAGATTTAGTCTTCCTCCCTTTCGAATTACAAAGAGATGTCTACTTAAACAATATTTGACTCGAGACTACCCCCAGTGCAACGCCGGGGTAGAGCTTTATCAAGTCATAACTTGGTTTAAAGCTCTGTAAGAGCGTCGCTTTGTCTCATTAAATATTTCTTTTTGCAATGTGTCTGTTCGTTCACTACCTCATCTGAGTTTTCAATGCTTGGGCCCGTGTGATGCTGCAGACAGCCTCAGTATACAGGATGACCAAGGCAGATACGCATACAACCCCTGAGAATATATTTACAATCACTGAGTATAAATTACATACATTTTACATGTACAATGAGTACACACACAATAGACACTGGATTTATGTACAGTCGCTATCTACGTGTACATATTATTAATATCAATTTTTATGTGAGCGCTCTAACCCTTAAGGATTATTCAGCACAATTAATGGTGGAGGCTCGATCCTCCCACTGCTAAGCGTGAGACCCACGCGCTATATACTTCTTTAAAGTAAATGTACAGACACTGGGTATAGAGATTTTACGATCACATAACAAAAGTCAGCTGATCTGCACTTGTCAGCCGTACTTACATGAGTCTGCACGAAAGTTTAATTGATGAGTTTATGCGATAAACTCATAATTTAAAAATCATTACGTAGTGAACAATATCTCTCCTTACAATTGGAAAGAATGTGAAATCATAGAAAAACCTTATGTATACCAGTACTTCGGAGTTGGTAACAAGACTACATAAAGTGGCAATTTTCCTGGGGCTAGTGGGAAAAAACCTACAAAATGCAAACTTTTGTTAAATACAATTTTTTCGCCTACTACATGCTTTATCAAGTACCTGATAATCCCTACTGCGGTGAGGACATCATTTTTATTAAAGGTCATGTTTTGTTATATATATTTTTTTTTTAGCACTTGATACACACGGTCCCACTCCACTACCTGGAAACTGCACAACGACATCTCATTACTGAGAACATTTACAAAATCAAGAAACCACCAGTATATACCTTAAAATAATTATCCACTCATCTCTTAATTAATGTAAAGGTTTGACTTCTTATTGATCTCCATCTTAATAACACTCATAACTGATGTGAAGGTTTGACTCACAATATATTTTCCCACCTTAGGCTACACTTTATAACCAACTGACATGAACAAAGCAACACGCCGGGTCGTCAGAATGAAAAAGCCGTACCAGTCAAAGCTCAAACAATATCTTATAAAATGCTTATTTTCTACGAAACTCCCCCTTAGGGATTTCTTAATCTTGAGCCGTTGATGTGCCATGTCTTACGTTGGCCCTGATTTACAAGAAACAAGGAAAAAATGATGAGAAATAAGTATGATACGAGAGATATAATAACGTCTATGCAGATTTGTACCATTCACAGCTTGTGTATTTAGATTCATGTACGTGCATGATATTAGTAATTTTAGTTTAAAATGTCACAATTTAAGAATCTGCCAGCATGATATTCTGCAGGTGGACACTCCGAGAAGATAAACACCTAATTTGTTCGTTCTCCTTAAGTGATGTCAACCCAGTATGACTAGCTTGGGTGTTTGAGTGCTTCAGTACTTAAAAACTGGAGTTCCTTGAGTTGCAATTCAAGTTGTTAAAAAGCCGGGTTGACGGACATGAAAATGACGGGCAGAAAAACTAAGATGGTCGACATTGGCCATTGTGCCAGATATATGAAATGTATTTATACTTATACGTAGTTTGAAAGCGAGCTGAAGGGCAAGAGAGTAGAAACCTATCTTTTAAAAGCAAAATAATGCACTTGATATTAATTTCAATTGTCAACTTTTTCTGACCTATTTTAAACCCTTTCAAATATTATATAATATATATATATATATATATATATATATATATATATATATATTATATATATATATATATATCATATTGCAAAACAACCACTGTGAAAAAATAGGAATTCCAAGCGCTTTCGTGATTATTATATATATATTATATATATATATAAATATATATATATATATATATATATTATATATATATATATAATAATATATATATTATATATATAGTAAGTTTTGTTCTAGCTTTACATGCATAGTGTTAGATGTTCTCTTGATCGATATCCTCCTTAAATTTAAAGATAACACTGAACACATACAACCTTCTATGCGAAAGGATTCTTATAATGTAAAAAATGTTAAGAGGACAAACAAAGAGAGAATCAAAGAAGAGACTGAAGAGTCATTAGAAGCAAGTTTTAACTAAACGACAAGTTGCTTACGAAACAAGATAACGAAACCTAAGGAGCAAATAGACTGTCATTAAGATTATAAAATGACTAGCTTCTAAAAAACTGAGTAAATTTGACAGATGTTGAGATGAGTCGAACACTGAGGGTACTGAATAAAATTTAAGCAATTTCGTATAATTAATACATGTGTATAAGGATCACAGACAAACGAGTGATACAATTATACTTGCAAAACC
>NW_026508645.1:0-15000 GCF_026875155.1 Cherax quadricarinatus
ATTTTTTAAAATTTGTAATATCCCCAAGGGCTTAATAAATTTATTAAAATTTTTTAAATTTTTCTAGTTTGTAGCCTCCCGTTTTTTCCTGAAACACTATTGAATAATACTGAATTTTAATGGTAACTGGGGCAAGGGTATGACAAATTGTTCGAAAAACCCGTAACAGGCTGGATGTTAGAAGGGCAGTCCTTTCTAGTATTCATGGGATCTCTAAGCTTTTTTGAAACGCTTTTTTTGTAAAAAATGGAAGTTCACAGCAGTATAAAAAATGTGGGCAGTTCACAGCAGTATAAAAGTTTTGGAAATTCACAGCAGTAAAAAAAGTGGGACAGTTCCGAGTATAAAAAATGGGGGGCAGTTCCCGCAGTAAAAAGTGTGGAGCGTTCAAGCATTTTAAAATGGGGGGAATTAAAGCTTTTAAAAGTGTGGTGGTTCACAGCAATTTTAAAAGTGTTTGGGGCAGTTCACAGCGTATAAAAATGTGGAGCAGTTCCAGCAGTAAAAAAAAGTGGGGGGGCAGTTCCCCAGCGTTAAAAGTGGGGGCAGTTCACAGCGTTAAAAAAAAATGGGGAGCAGTTCACAGCAGTATAAAAAGGGGAGCAGTTCACAGTAGTATAAAAAATGGGGAGAGTTTACAGCATTAAAAAATGGGGACATTTTTCGCAGTTAAAAGTGGGAGCGTTTTACAGCGATAAAAGTTGGGATTCACAGCGTTAAAAGTGTGGAGCATTCACAGCAGTTAAAAATTGGAGCAGTTCACGCTATAAAAGTGGGGGCAGTTCACAGCAGTATAAAAAGTGTGGAGCAGTTCCAGCAGTATAAAAGTGTGGGGCAGTTCACAGCAGTTAAAAGTGGGGAGAGTTTACAGCAGCAAAAAGTGTGGGCTTTTACAGCGTTTTAAAAAATGTGGACAGTTCCCGCAGTTTTAAATGGTTTGGGAAATTCCGCCGTTAAAAAATGGGGAAGCATTCACAGCGTATAAAAGTGTGGACAGTTTACAGCAGTATAAAAAATGGGGAGCAGTTCACAAACAGTATAAAAGTGTGGGTGCAGTTACAGCGAAAAAGTGGGGAGCAGTTCACAGCAGTATAAAAGTGTGGAACAGTTCACAGCAGTATAAAAGTGTGGAGCAGTTCACAGCAGTATAAAAGTGTGGAACAGTTCACAGCAGTATAAAAGTGTGGAACAGTTCACAGCAGTATAAAAGTGTGGAACAGTTCACAGCAGTATAAAAGTGTGCAACAGTTCACAGCAGTATAAAAGTGTGCAACAGTTCACAAGAGTATAAAAGTGTGCAACAGTTCACAGCAGTATAAAAGTGTGCAACAGTTCACAGCAGTATAAAAGTGTGCAACAGTTCACAGCAGTATAAAAGTGTGGAACAGTTCACAGCAGTATAAAAGTGTGGAACAGTTCACAGCAGTATATAAGTGTGCAACAGTTCACAGCAGTATATAAGTGTGCAACAGTTCACAGCAGTATAGTGTGCAACAGTTCACAGCAGTATAGTGTGCAACAGTTCACAGCAGTATAGTGTGCAACAGTTCACAGCAGTATAGTGTGGAACAGTTCACAGCAGTATATAAGTGTGCAACAGTTCACAGCAGTATAAAAGTGTGGAACAGTTCACAGCAGTATAGTGTGCAACAGTTCACAGCAGTATAAAAGTGTGCAACAGTTCACAGCAGTATAAAAGTGTGGAACAGTTCACAGCAGTATAAAAGTGTGGAACAGTTCACAGCAGTATAAAAGTGTGCAACAGTTCACAGCAGTATATAATTGTGCAACAGTTCACAGCAGTATAAAAGTGTGCAACAGTTCACAGCAGTATAAAAGTGTGGAACAGTTCACAGCAGTATAAAAGTGTGCAACAGTTCACAGCAGTATAAAAAGTGTGGCAACAGTTCACAGCAGTATAAAAGTGTGGAACAGTTCACAGCAGTATAAAAGTGTGGAACAGTTCACAGCAGTATAGTGTGGAACAGTTCACAGCAGTATAAAAGTGTGGAAACAGTTCACAGCTAGTATAAAGTGTGGAACAGTTCACAGCAGTATAAAATGTGTGGAACAGTTCACAGCAGTATAAAAGTGTGGAACAGTTCACAGCAGTATAGTGTGCAACAGTTCACAGCAGTATAAAAGTGTGCAACAGTTCACAGCAGTATAAAAGTGTGGAACAGTTCACAGCAGTATAAAAGTGTGCAACAGTTCACAGCAGTATAAAAGGTGCAACAGTTTTACAGCAGTATAAAGTGTGGAAAAAGTTCACAGCAGTATAAAAGTGTGGGAACAGTTCAACACAGTTTTTAAAAGTGTGCAACAGTTCAAAAGCAGTATAAAAGTGTGGAACAGTTCACAGCAGTATAAAAGTGTGCAACAGTTCACAGCAGTATAAAAGTGTGCAACAGTTCACAGCAGTATAGTGTGCAGCAGTTCACAGCAGTATATAAGTGTGCAACAGTTTACAGCAGTATAGTGTGCAACAGTTCACAGCAGTATAGTGTGCAGCAGTTCACAGCAGTATAGTGTGAAACAGTTCACAGCAGTATATAAGTGTGCAACAGTTTACAGCGTATTGTGTGCAACAGTTTTCGCAGTATAGTGTTTCAAAAAGTTCACAGCTGTATAGTGTGCAACAGTTCACAGCTGTATAGTGTGCAACAGTTCACAGCTGTATAGTGTGCAACAGTTCACAGCTGTATAGTGTGCAACAGTTCACAGCTGTTGTGTGCAACAGTTCACAGCTGTATAGTGTGCAACAGTTCACAGCTGTTTTTGTGTGGGAACAGTTCACGCAGTATAGTGTGCAGCAGTTCCAGCGGTATAGTGTGCAGCAGTTCACAGCAGTATAGTGTGCAACAGTTCACAGCAGTATAGTGTGCAGCAGTTCACAGCAGTATAGTGTGCAACAGTTCACAGCAGTATAGTGTGCAGCAGTTCACAGCAGTATAGTGTGCAGCAGTTCACAGCAGTATAGTGTGCAACAGTTCACAGCAGTATAGTGTGCAGCAGTTCACAGCAGTATAGTGTGCAGCAGTTCACAGCAGTATAAACATCCTTCATACACCGTCACAGTTCTGAAGTTAAAAAATTCTCATGACACTTTTTTGTCACCTTGATTTGTGCCTCCACCACCACCACTACTTCACCACCACCACCACCCCAACCATACTCACCACAATACCACCCCCATTACCAACCACCACCCCACCCTACCCCACACCATCACCCCCCTTTACCCCAACCCCCATCACCATCCTCACCACCCTTCCCCACCACCCCACACACCATTCCCTCCTTCACCACACAATCCATCATCACCAAACCTTTCCCCCCCACCCCCACCACCACTACCTCCCCAAACCACACCAAAACTCATCACCACCATTACCCCCACCACTACCCCCACTACCCCCACCCATCACCACCACCTACCCCAACCAACCATCACCATCATTTACCACCATTTACCACCACCCCCCACTACCCCAACACCATCTCACCCCCTCACCCAACCACCTTCCCCCTTACCACCACCACTCCGCCACCCCATCACCCCCTCACCACAACCCCCCCTCACCTTTATCACCAACAACAACCACTACGCCGACACCTTCACCAAAACCCTCCCATACAACCCCCCCATACCACATTCACCACCACACCACCAACTACCCCCATCCACTCCAACAACCTGACACCTTCCCCACCACCACCTCCAGCCACTATCAACCATTTCATCCCACTCACCACCATCATCCACCCCCATCCCATCACTCCACCACCCCTCTCCCACCTCACCACCTCGACCTTCACCAACACATCATTTTACACTTTATATCCATCCATCTCCTCCATCACCCCCTTCACCACACCTGCCCCCACATCACATCCACCAATCACCCCATACCATCACTTCATCACCTCCACCCACCTCCTTGGCAAAATCACCACCACCCTAACCATCACCTCCACAACTCTCCATCACCAACCCTCACTCCAACCCCCTCCACCCCTCCCCACACAACTCCTATCACACCATCATCACCACCACCATCTCCACCACCACCCTCACCACATCCCCCTTTACACATCCACCACCACTCCTCCCCCCATCTCCACCCCACCTCACTCACCACTTACCACCACTCCAATTTATCACCACCATCACATCACTCCCAATCCCCATCACATCCTACCATCCCTTAATCCCACCATCTCCCATCACCATCACACATAACCACTCCTCCCATCCCCCCCCTACTACCACTCACCACCACATACTCACTCCTCTCTCAACACTTTATACCATCACCCCCTCATCACTCCCTCATCCAACCCCCTCACCACCCGCTACCCTACCACCACCATCCCATCACCCTCGTCCCCCATCACCACCACCCTCACCACCATCACCCCATCACCAACCACCACCATCACCACCATCATCATCACCACCATCACCACCATCACCACCACCATCACCACCACCATCACCACCACCATCATCACCATCATCACCATCACCACCATCACCACCACCTCACCACCATCATCACCCCCATCACCATCATCACCACCACCATCACCTTTCACCACCATCACCACCACCATCGTCACCACCATCACCACCACCATCACCACCATCATCACCCCCCTCACCACCACCATCACCACCTTTCATCACCACCATCACCATCATCACCACCACCATCACCATCACCACCATCACCTTTCACCACCATCACCACCATCCCCAAATACCACCATCATCACCTCCCCCACCATCACCACCATCATCATCACCCCCAAATCACCATCATCACCACCACCATCACCATCCCCACCATCACCATCCCCACATCATCACCACCATCACCACCATCACCATCATCACCACCATCACCATCACCATCATCACCATCACCATATCACACCATCACCATTCCCACCATCTCACCATCACCACATCACCACCATCTCATCACACATCACCATCACCACCATCATCACCACCATCACCACCATCACCACCATCATCATCACCACCATCACCATCATCACCACCACCATCACCATCACCACCATCACCACCACCATCACCACCACCATCACCACCACATCTACATTAACACAGTACAGATGCCAACATTATGTTAATTAAGCGTCAGAGTTACCCAGTGTTTATGTCAATAAGAATCAGTCTCAGTTTTGTGAAGGAAAAGTTTGTTTTTTTAATATAAAAAGAAGAATACAATAGAATCGCAGACAATATTAACAATACAGAACAAGCCACAAGGGAATGGAAATTTTTAGCTCAAGATGTTAAGCATTCTCGTGCATCTTCAGGAGCTAATTAATGTTAAAAGTCAGCAACAGATAGTAGGCGAAGTTGTCTGAGGCAGAAGGTGTCAGTGACAGCTATAGTCACACTGCTAGTGGCATCTGCCTTGCCTTAGAGAATTTCGCCTCCTATCTGTTGCTGTCTTGCATCACAGCATAGCTCCTGAAGATGCACGAGAGTGCGAAAGATCCTGAGCTGAAGATTTCCATTCCTTTGTGGCTTGTTCTGCATAAAAACAAGAATATTAAATTATAGGGCAGAGGAAAGTTTGATAATCTTCCATACACTGTGAATATGGAGAAGTTATGCGTGACTTTTTTACACGGATCAGTTTTATAGGCAAAGAGCTGTTATCCAACCTCAGCTCACTTCAAAGATATCTAAGGTATACTTCCACTCCCCCAGGATGCCACCCAAAACAGTCGACTAACACCCAGGTACATATTACTTAATGCTAGGTGAACAGGGGTAGCAGATGCAAGGAAACATACCCAATGTTTCTACCCGGCAGGGTATCGAACCAGGGACACTCGGTATGTGAGCCGAGCGCGCTACCAACCAAGCCACGGGTATACCTGGTGATGTAATTTACAAAACCGACAAAATTGAAGATGAGACGTGTGCAGTCTTGGGATTCTACCTTGGGACGTTTCCCACCCAGTAAAATTTTCGTTTAGACTGAAAAAGCCACTGATAGTGAACCATTTCCCTAATAAAAGATCCCAAAAGTTGCACCGTGTTCATTTTCAGAAGTTTCACCGGGTTTGTACTGGCCCCTGTAGACACGTCCTGTCGACTCAACCCCCTTATATTGTTTATACAAATATCAAGCCGGTGGTTTTTTTACCCATAAGAAACTGCATGTCACCCCGGGTATAGCCAACTCAGTGGCAATCGTCCCGGTCCAAGCTGGGTCCCGGTTCAATGATGGGGGAGGCGAAAGTATTTGGAAGCTAACAACTGTCCCCGGCCGCCCCAGTGGCAAAGGGCAGGCGGGCAGAAAAAGGGGTCTAAAAATCGTGTAGAGATAAAACTGCGCTGCTTGCTTTTTTTTGGGGCATCCCAGAAATTAACCTTTGGTGCTAATGCCCGAATACAAATTTTTTTTCATATCATTATCACATTTTCCGTTGTGAAGTTCTGCTGAAGCGTTTTAAATACAGAGCCAAGTGCCCGGCAGAAGATACTTACCTGTTGTCCCCTACCCGTGCTACTTGTCTGAAATGGAGGTAGAAGACAAGCCTCTAGTCTTTTCCCCTTTCCTAGAAGTGATGGGATGTTAGAAAGGGGGGGAGGCGCCCTCCTAGGTAGTATATAATACTGGTTCTTATTGATACAGAGTCAAGGATTTTACCATTGTCCCGCGGCAAAGGGGTATCATAGGTGGGGCATTCTCAACAATAACGACTAAAACCCGCTGGAACGATTTTCCCTTCCAAATCGTAGCCATTTACCAAGTAAAAGATGTTCCGGATATCACTGGTCTTTTCCCGCTCGGCTGAGTTTTTAGTTTAAAATTTTTTTATTATGACCCCTCCCAAATCCAGTGGGCGGTAGTCAAAGATTACGAGGTACTAATGGGCCCGGGGCTGGGCCTAAAAATTTTTTGATGTGAGAAAGTTACAGAGGTAATGAATTCAATTTACAAAGGTAATAAACCACAATTTAAAAAGGTAATGAACTCCCAGGTAGGTCTGTCACAATCATGGCAAGTTACAAAGGTATTAAGATTCAGAGGTACACAAGGGGCCAGGGGGCCCGGGGTCCAAAAGTTTTTGATGGGTGAACTAGGGAAAGGGGGAATGAACTCACAAATTACAAAGGTAATTTATACTGTAAAAAATGGTTACTACGGTTTACATGGCGCAAACATGAACAAATTTTTTGAGTAATGAGCAATTCACACTTCCCACCGGTCAAAATGTAGTGAGTTATTGGTTTCAATTTGATTCTGGTCTCTCTCTTTCTCACAACACCAATAATCACCACACACACACACAAAACACAAACTCATACAACACACGCACAATAACCCCACACACACCCCCACACACCTCTACAACACACACTATACTCACACACACCAACACACACACCCCACACACACACACCCCCACACCCCACACACACACACACACACACACACACCCCACACACACACACCCACACACACAACCCCACACAACACACACCACACACCACACAACATGCACATATGTGGTAATGCTTTTTTTAAGTGAAGCAGGGTTTTTCCCCAGAAGGGTTGTAATATCCCATGGGGAAATAAAATCTTAGCATTTTTTGAAACTCTGGTGAGTTTTTTCAAAATTCTTAATTTTTATGCATCCGTCATAATGACGCAGGGTTTTTGGGAAAATAATCCATTGGCAAAGTTTACTTTCTTTTGGTTACATTGGTGGTGGTGTTTTAAACCCGCAAAGATATTGTAACCCGCCGGGCCGGGCGGTAGGGGGGGGACACCCAAGGTCTGCTTATTTTGAAAAGAAAAAAGGCCCCAAAAGTGCAACAACGTGACATTTTTTGTGGAAAAACTTTTTCGTCCCAGGAGCTTTATCAAGCCATTACCTTTCAAGCCAAGTCTGCTTATTTTGTTGGATGCCCTAGACATGGGGCTCCTCTGCATGATAAAATGTGATAGATGGACTCACTGGTGTCAATTCCCTGACCCTTAAGCCCTTAAAATGCTAAAATTTCTTTTCGTTTTTTGTTCTAAAAACTACTCCAAAAAAACCAAGTTGAAATCTACCCCCTTTTGAAAGCATACAGCTTACCCAATTTATCAGTTCTATCTGCATCAAAAAGGCCAATGTGAGATGGAATCCACAGCATGTGCACTTGACTCCACTGTCCCAAACCTCCTACCTGGTTGGCTTCTGACAAAAGCACCCCAAAATTTATGTTTTAAATGGTTGAAGTTTATGGATGAAGGAATCAGTTAAAATTTTAAACTTCAATCTTTTGGATACATGAGCATTTCAGTGCAAGGGTATGGAAAAACGTTCTGTCAAGGGTAGAGGCCCAATTATTGATGCGTGCTCCAATTTCTTTAAGGAGCCTTTCATTGTCGCAACAGCAGCATCCCAGCTGCCCAGTGGGGGGGGAAAAGGGAAACCATAAACGTAAAAAATTTGCGAGTGTGTGTGTTTGTGACTAATTTATCAATACGCTTAAGGCTCATGTTTGGGGTTAAAGGGCAAAATTTTGGTTGTGTTTTAAGAAGTATTTTGGGGGAAATGGGGGAAGGGTATTTTGGGAAATGGGGTAAATTTCCAGGGAGCGGAGAAGTGCCGCTGTTGCCTTACTTGACTGATCTGTATTGATTCTGCGGGGTCGGTTCCAGTCTTTTCGATCCATCTGGGGAAATGTTCACGTTTTGGGAAAGTTTGGGGGGGCTTCTGTGCAGGGGTTTTAAGGCTTTTCCCGAGCTATTAACCCCAATTAGGATTTTCTTTCAGTACACGATCTTGATGCTTGGGGTATCAAGTTCTTTTTTTCATATTTAAAATTTTTGGGAGTCGAGGGCATCCTAGGATGATCCTCTTGTTTTGTTCTGCGTTTTTCAGCCTCAAGCTTTCCCGTCAGACACAAGAGCAAGTATGGCGCAGAAATCAACCAATGTTAATATAAGCAAGAAATTTTATTTTTACAATTTTAACATTGCACCATACCTGGGGTGGGGCCGCCACAAAATCTAAGTGCTCTTAGTCGTTTTTGTATGGCGACAAAGTCTTGTTAAAACAGGTCCCAAATAGTGGAACCTAAAGCCCGAACCTGTATCTGCCTCTTAAATTTTTTTGAAGAGACCATCAGCAATTGGACTGCGAATGTGCCTCTCTGTCGAGGAGGACGCCTATTGAGTATCTTTTTTTATCAGTAGAGATTATTTAACCCAGGTCCTGAAAGGGCTAGTACATGATTAAGAAATTTTGGGGTGTTTGGGGAATCCGGGGGTGTGAATCTTAATACATCGAAAAAAACTTGTATCTTTTTTACAAAATCCTCCTGTGTGATGGAACACGCCCCTCCGCTACTATTAATTCTCCGCTTTTACTTTCCCTTTTTTGTAGACAAAGATAAAAATCGTCTTCACTTCCCCACTATCTCCAGTCACTGTGCATCTTATTTGAAAAAGGGGGAGATGAAGTTCAATGTGGACAAAAAGTAACGTCGTTGACAATAAAAATAATCTCGAAGTTTTAAACTAGGTGTTCGTCCATCAAAATAAGGGAGTCGTAAACGTGTCTGAATAAGAAAGGGGTCTGAGAACAAACAATCGTGGAGTCGGGTACAGGTGTTTCGTAAGTCGAGAACACGTGATGTTAACATAATGGGGATTATACACAAATAACCCCTCATAGAACAGAGGAGTTCGACGGTTTCGGTCCAATTGGACCATTTACAAAGTCACACTAACGAAAAAAGGGGAGCAGGATGGGTTATATAGGTAGGAAGTGGTGGGGGTGGTGGGGTAGTAGTAGTAGAAATAGTGTGGGTGGTGGGGGTAGTAGTGGAGGTGGAAGGTTAGTAGTGGGGAGGTGGTGTTAGTCTTGTACTACTCTCCCACCCACCCACTGTGTTAGCCTTGTACTACTCTCCCACCCACCCACCCACTGTGTGTTTAGCCTTGTACTACTCTCCCACCCACCCACCCACTGTGTGTTAGCCTTGTACTACTCTCCCACCCACCCACCCACTGTGTGTTAGTCTTGTACTACTCTCCCACCCACCCACTGTGTGTTAGCCTTGTACTACTCTCCCACCCACCCACTGTGTGTTAGCCTTGTACTCTCCCCCACCCACCCACTGTGTGTTAGTCTTGTACTACTCTCCCACCCACCCACTGTGTGTTAGCCTTGTACTACTCTCCCACCCACCCACCCACTGTTGTGTTAGCCTTGTACTACTCTCCCACCCACACCACTGTGTGTTAGTCTTGTACTACTCTCCCACCCACCCACTGTGTGTTAGTCTTGTACTACTCTCCCACCCACCCACTGTGTGTTAGTCTTGTACTACTCAAACTGTGTGTTAGTCTTGTACTACTCTCCCACCCACCCACCCACTGTGTGTTAGCCTTGTACTACTCTCCCACCCACCCACTGTGTGTTAGTCTTGTACTACTCTCCCACCCACCCACTGTGTGTTAGTCTTGTACTACTCTCCACCCACCCACTGTGTGTTAGTCTTGTACTACTCTAACTGTGTGTTAGTCTTCTACTACTCTCCCACCCACCCACTGAGTATCAGTCTTGTACTACTCTGCCACCCACCCGCCCACTGAGTATCAGTCTTGTACTACTCTGCCACCCACCCACTGAGTATCAGTCTTGTACTACTCTGCCACCCACCCACTGAGTATCAGTCTTGTACTACTCTACCACCCACCCACTGAGTATCAGTCTTGTACTACTCTGCCACCCACCCGCCCACTGAGTATCAGTCTTGTACTACTCTGCCACCCACCACTGAGTATCAGTCTTGTACTACTCTGCCACCCACCCACTGAGTATCAGTCTTGTACTACTCTACCACCCACCCACTGAGTATCAGTCTTGTACTACTCTACCACCCACCCACTGAGTATCAGTCTTGTACTACTCTACCACCCACCCACTGAGTATCAGTCTAGTACTACTCTGCCACCCACCCACTATCAGTCTTGTACTACTCTACCACCCACCCACTGAGTATCAGTCTTGTACTACTCTACCACCCACCCACTGAGTATCAGTCTTGTACTACTCTACCACCCACCCACTGAGTATCAGTCTTGTACTACTCTGCCACCCACCCACTATCAGTCTTGTACTACTCTTCCACCCACCCACTGAGTATCAGTCTTGTACTACTCTACCACCCACCCACTGAATATCAGTCTTGTACTACTCTACCACCCACCCACTGAGTATCAGTCTTGTACTACTCTACCACCCACCCACTATCAGTCTTGTACTACTCTACCACCCACCCACTGAGTATCAATCTTGTACTACTCTACCACCCACCCACTGAGTATCAGTCTTGTACTACTCTACCACCCACCCACCGAGTATCAGTCTTGTACTACTCTTCCACCCACCCACTGAGTATCAGTCTTGTACTACTCTGCCACCCACCCACTGAGTATCAGTCTTGTACTACTCTGCCACCCACCCACTGAGTATCAGTCTTGTACTACTCTGCCACCCACCCACTGAGTATCGGTCTTGTACTACTCTGCCATCCACCCACTGAGTATCAGTCTTGTACTACTCTGCCACCCACCCACTGAGTATCGGTCTTGTACTACTCTGCCATCCACCCACTGAGTATAAGTCTTGTACTACTCTGCCACCCACCCACTGAGTATCAGTCTTGTACTACTCTGCCATCCACCCACTGAGTATCAGTCTTGTACTACTCTGCCACCCAGCCACCGAGTATCAGTCTTGTACTACTCTGCCACCCACCCACCGAGTATCAGTCTTGTACTACTCTGCCACCCACCCACTGTTACAAAAAACACGATATCTATAAATTATTGACATCTCCAGGGAATACTAGAAGGTCTGCCCTTCTAGCATTCAGCCTGTTACTAGGTTCTTATAACAAGTAGTCAGTATACTGGTCCAGTTATCCGTAAGAATTGCAATAAGTGTTACTAGTGCTTCAGGAGTGCAACTGACAGGATACTAACTAAAGAAATAAAAATTGAGATATTTATTAACAATGTTGTCTAGGTGGACAAAATCAAAGTACATGAATTTGAACTTCAGCACCCATATCCAACACATAACCAAAAAAGTATCCAAAACGGTTGGGATCCTCTCCAAGATACGATACTACGTGCCGCAAACTGCCCTTCTCACACTATACCACTCACTTATATATCCATACCTCACCTATGCTATCTGTGCTTGGGGATCAACTGCAGCAACACACCTAAAGCCAATAATAACCCAACAAAAAGCTGCCGTAAGAATAATCACTAAATCCCATCCCTGGCACCATAGATCTAAACTTACTCCCTGTTCAGTACATCCACACTTACTACTGTGCAATCTACATCTACAGGACCTTAAATTCCAATATTAACCTTGACCTAAAAACGCTTTCTTGATAGTTTGTGACAGAACCCACGGCACAACACCAGACACAAACATCTCTATGACATTCCCTGTGTCCGACTAAACCTTTACAAAAATTCAATGTATGTCAAAGGCCCTAAAATCTGGAACACCCTACCTGAAAATTCCATAACTGCAGACACATTCATCACCTTCAAAACTAACCATCAGAAAACATCTTACTCCCTGATACACCCTGTCAACTAATAATATGAATACCACCTGGTGGTTCACACTTACACTCACTCACCCATTTGACCATAAATAGAAATATCAATCTCAATCTCAAAATAATGAATCTTAACTAGTCATAAGTTGGCCTGTGATACTCTAATACTGAAACTATGTATAGTGCCAAAACAAAAGCATTCACATTGCTAAACTCACAAACTAGTATTTAGTCACTTAGCCATAATACCAACTTATCTCATAATTCTGTAACATTTTAAACCTAAGATTTAATATAAGTCTGCCCGAAATGCCTAGCCATGCTAGGTGTTCTAGTGGTACACTCTGTAATTATTTTACTACATGTAAACCACACAATAACCAAATTCTGTAAACTCAGCATTGTAATACTTATAGAGAATAAAGTTTGAATAAGTTCCTACACTTCTGTCGCAGTAGTACAGTGATGAAGGCACACTATATCTTTATACTTGTGTCAGAATGTGTGTATATGCTCAAAGTTGATCGTTATGTCTCAGTAAGACTCGACTTAAACAGTGACTGGCTACACATCCTCAAATAATCTAACCTCTTGATTAACAAGGCATTCATAACAGCTTGATTGAACAATAAGACGACCATTTGCTGTTGCAACCCCTGAATGGGTTGCAATATGTATAATGTATATTATGATTATGAATATAATGTATATTATCTTTTCATATAATTTTATACTGCTTATATTTGCGATAATAGCTAAATCGTGAATATATTGCTTTATAATATTATTTGACTTAGTTATGTTGTTAGGTAGGATGTTACATATTATGTGCTCAGTTCAAGTCTTGATTGTCTAACTACTGTAATTATCGCTTGTGGCTCGTTAGACTGCCGGCTTCTTGCTGGGCAACGACCCACGGAGCTATCACGTGATCGAGGGGGGGGGGGAGTGTCCTCACCTCGCCTGAAGTATTCAGTCTGGTCTGGGACTCTTTTGGGTGAGTGGGACAGATTCTGTCTCATTATTCTTGTTAGTTCTGTAGAACTCTGTTCACAGAACATTGGATAGACTTAGTGAATTTCGACGTTGTACTGAGGTTGTGTGTCGCATAGACACTCTGAGCAACTCAGGTCCTGAGCTGTATCTTCTGACCTAACTTGTACTGGTTTCTGTGTACTGTCACAGTCGGGGGTTTTCTTATGCTGAACTTAGATTCAGTAGTATGGGATTTTTGTGACTTTTGTGGAGGGAAACTGCAGATGGTCCCTACTAGTGTCGTTTTTTTTATCTCCTTGTTCCTGATTTTGTGTCGCGTTGCTTGTTTTTATTTCTATTGGGTTTAGCATTCTTTTTGTTGTTCAAGCAGACTGTTCTGATTCCAGTTGGTTAAGAAGTTAGTTTATTTTTAGGACTTTGTCAGTCACTTGTTTAAGTCTAGTCGAGTCTTGAGAATAGCGAACTATTAGAGCACTTTCACACATACACACTTGTACATATTTTTAATATCTTATTAAATTGTTAATGTACCAGACGGTACTTAAGAATTATAAATGCGATATGTGCTTTCAGCACAATAATACTGTACTCAAGAGAAGTGAATATTTTGATTACTGTGATTAATTTAATTTGATAATATACCTCTAGACTTAATAAATTTATTAAATTTTAATTTCTCTAGTTAGTAGCCTACCAGTTGTAATCCTGAAGCACTATTGAATCATACTGAATTTTAATGGATAATTGGACAAGGATACTGACTACTTGTTACGAAAACCCAGTAACAGGCTGGATGCTAGAAGGGCAGTCCTTTCTAGTATTCACTGGAGATCTCTAAGCTTTTAGAATCGCGTTTTTTGTAACATTTGCCAACAGCAATAAAGTCACAAGCAGCAGCGAGTCAGGAACAACGAAACAAAATAACGACCTTAACTGGGGACCATCAGTAGATCCTCCATAAAAGGCAAAAAATCCCTTAATACTGAATCTGGGTTCAGCATAACCAAATCCCCGACTACGACTGTGTGTAGATGCCCAAAGTAAGCCAGAAGCTGTCACTGAGGACTTGGGTTGACTCAGAGTGTCAGTACAACACAACTTCAATAAAACGTCAAAAATCACTAAGTCTGGACTATGCTCTGTGAACAGAGTTACACAGAGTTACCAGAAGTATGTTTCGACCCACCAGCGTAATCTTACTCAACCAAAATAGTCTAAATAATGAACAAACAACAAGACAGAGAGACAGAGAGATGTTGGTCGAACAAGGACCAGCAGAGAAGAGAGAGTGAGCAAGGGAGGACAGTCCTCAAGCTCAGGTGCGATCACATGATTCTCTTGGGGAGCTGCTGTCCAGCTAC
>NW_026508645.1:20000-67500 GCF_026875155.1 Cherax quadricarinatus
CTGCCTCGCCAGTACACTGATACTTCTCATGACCTTAGCTGGTGGTGGTTGCTGCCTCGTCAGTGTGATACTTCTCATGACCTTAGCTGGTGGTGGTTGCTGCCTCGCCAGTATGATACTTCTCATCACCTTAGCTGGTGGTGGTTGGTGCCTCGCCAGTATGATACTTCTCATGACATTAGCTGGTGGTGGTTGCTGCCTCGCCAGTATGATACTTCTCATCACCTTAGCTGGTGGTGGTTGCTGCCTCGCCAGTATGATACTTCTCATCACCTTAGCTGGTGGTGGTTGCTGCCTCGCCAGTATGATACTTCTCATGACCTTAGCTGCTGGTGGTTGCTGCCTCGCCAGTATGATACTTCTCATGACCTTAGCTGCTGGTGGTTGCTGCCTCACCAGTATGATACTTCTCATGACCTTAGCTGCTGGTGGTTGCTGCCTCGCCAGTATGATACTTCTCATGACCTTAGCTGCTGGTGGTTGCTGCCTCGCCAGTATGATACTTCTCATCACCTTAGCTGGTGGTGGTTGCTGTCTCGCCAGTATGATGCTTCTCATGGTTTTAGCTAGTGGTGATTGCTGCCTCGCCAGTATGATGCTGCTCATGGTTTTAGCTAGTGGTGGTTGCTGCCTCGCCAGTATGATGCTTCTCATGGTTTTAGCTGGTGGTGATTGCTGCCTGCGCAGTATAGATTGCTTTCTCATGGATTTAGCTGGTGGTGGTTGCTGCCTCGCCAGTATGATGCTTCTCATGGTCTTAGCTAGTGGTGGTTGCTGCCTCGCCAGTATGATACTTCTCATGATCTTAGCTGCTGGTGGTTGCTGCCTCGCCAGTATGATACTTCTCATGATCTTAGCTGCTGGTGGTTGCTGCCTCGCCAGTATGATACTTCTCATGATCTTAGCTGCTGGTGGTTGCTGCCTCGCCAGTATGATACTTCTCATGACCTTAGCTCTGTGTTTGCGCCTCCCGGGGGGGGGGGGGGGCCCCCCCCCCACCAGGGGGCCCCCCGGCGCAACCGCCATTTATACTTCTCATGACCTAACTGCTGGTGTGTGCTGCCTCGCCAGTATGATACTTCTCATGACCTTAGCTGCTGGTGGTTGCTGCCTCGCCAGTATGAAGCTTCTCAGTCCTTAGCTGCTGGTGGTTGCTGCCTCGCCAGTATGATGCTTCTCATGGTCTTAGCTGCTGGTGGTTGCTGCTTCGCCAGTACATCCACACTTTTTGCGCTAGGTAAAAGGACACAAGTGCAACTAATGTGGCATTTTATTTTGACAACGTTTCGCTCTCCAGGAGCTTTGTCAAGCTATTTTAACGACTTAACAAAGCTCCTGAGAGCGAAACGTTGCCACAAGAAAATGTCACATAAGATACACTTATGTCCTTTTAAAGTTAACATATTGTGGGTAATTCTAACAACATTATTATGACGCTTCTCATCCTCACCTTGCTGTACAGGGAAGAAACACTACACAACAACTGTCTCAAGAAATCGTAATGACACGATTGCAAACAATCCACGGTACGGGCGGGGATTGAACCCGCGGTGATTGAGTCGTAAAACTTCAGACCGACGCGTTAGCCTATAGTGAATAAATAATAATAATAATAATAATAATAATAATAATAAAATAATAATAATAATAATATCTTTATTTACTACAAGTACATGTACAAGGTATACAGTCCTAGCTGACAACAATGAAAGACTACTTAATAGTAAACCCCATTGTAGCTCTGCATGGATTGGGTATTATAATATAAATATGGGGGGGGGGGGGGGGGGAAAAAAAAAAATATTATAAATTGGGGGTTTTTTTTTTTTTTATATGGGGTATTTTTTTATTTGGTGGTATGGGGAAATGGTTGAGTAAATATAATTGGAGTAGTTATAAATGGGTAAATTGTTTTATGTTGGGGTTATTTGTATATGGGGGTTTGTTATATAGTCCAATGTTTCTACTCTGGCTGGGTATCGATCCCAGAAACCGCGACGTGGGTTTCGAGAGCGTTTTCCACAAGTAGTTTAATGCGTAGGTCTGGAGTTTTACGACTCACTGCGGGTTCAATCCCTGCCCGTACCGTGGATCAAGCTTGTGTTGGGCGCAACGTTTAGCCGTGTAAAGCTATTAAGCTTGCTGTGCCGAACGTAGCTTTTGTTTTTCGCCATTATAGCGGTACGACATCTGGAAGCTGGTGCCGGTGTTTACTGTGTGAGTCATTACTCTCCACTCGTAATAACATGGCAGTAAACAAATCAGGGGACAGATGGGGTTAGAACCCATGGGGAGTGAGTGGTAAAAGTCCAGGCCAGTGTGTAAGCCACTGGACCAGCTGCCTACAATAAGATTCATCCAACTAGGTATATTTATACACAATAGGTAAGTTATCATGGCTTCTTCGGTCTAGTGCAGAGAAAGGTGGAAGATGAGAAGTTTGAGGTAATCAGTCCCTCAACCTGGAGTCGATGTGTTCACTCCATCAAATCTTGACAAAAGTGCAGCACTGGACACTGAAGAAAGCACTACGTGACGAAACGTTTTCAGAATAAAGATACCAAAATGTTGCACATGTGTTTGATTTATCAGGTCTCAAAACCAGTATTGTGGGGGGGGGGGTGAATATCGCAGCAGGTGTTGTACCAAGGACAACACGCTTTATCATAGTCTTCCTGATGCCAGTTTTCTTCCTGGGTTCGTTTCTCAGACAGAGGTTCGTCTAGCGGTGGAGACCCAAGCAATGGCTGCCTCAAGGGCGGCTGGGGCTTGGCCACAATAATAATAATAATAATAATAATATATTTCTACAAGTACATGTACAAGGTATACAGTCCTAGCTGACATAATGACATACTACTATATAAAAAGCCACTTGTTATGCAGAGCATTTCGGGCAAATTAGGTCAATTTTGTCCCAGGATGCGACCCACACCAGTCAACCAACACACAGGTACCTATTTTACTGATGGGTGAAGAGGGACAGCAAGTGTCTGAAGGAAACACGTCCTAATGTTTCCACCCGTACTTGAATCACCACCTGGACCACATTGGTGTGAAAGAGTGACCTAGGCGATGCCACTATGGAATTACCCACGCCAAAAAAAATTTGCTCCTCCTCCAAAGCCTCCCAAATAAAATTAATAATAATAATAATAATAATAATAATAATAATAATAATAATAATTGCTTCAAAACAAGACGGATGGAAATAAATGGTATAAAATACCATTGGGAATTATTAAGTCATAAACAGATGTACCTGAGTAATGTTGTTGTTCAATGTTGGGCAGTACATGACCTGGCACGGGCACGGTTGTAGCAGAGGTCTGTGGTGCAGCATGTCAGCTGCAGGCAGGGTTGTAGCAGAGGTCTGTGGTGCAGCATGTCAGCTGCAGGCAGGGTTGTAGCAGAGGTCTGTGGTGCAGCATGTCAGCTGCAGGCAGGGTTGTAGCAGAGGTCCGTGGTGCAGCATGCCAGCTGCAGGCAGGGTTGTAGCAGAGGTCTGTGGTGCAGCATGTCAGCTGCAGGCAGGGTTGTAGCAGAGGTCTGTCGTGCAGCATGCCAGCTGCAGGCAGGGTTGTAGCAGAGGTCTGTGGTGCAGCATGTCAGCTGCAGGCAGGGTTGGTAGGCAGAGGTCTGTTGGTCAGCATGTCAGCTGCAGCAGGTTGTAGCAGAGTCTGTGGGTGCAGCATGCCAGCTGCAGGCAGGGTGTGTAGCAGAGGTCCGTGGAGCAGCATGCCAGCTGCAGGCAGGGTTGTGAGAGGTCTGTGGTGCAGCATGTCAGCTGCAACAGGTTTGTAGCAGAGGTCCGTAGTGCAGCAGTCAGCAGCAGGCAAGTTGTAATCAGAGGTCTGTCGTGCAGATGCCAGCTGCAGGCAGGGTTGTAGCAGAGGTCTGTGGTGCAGCATGCCAGCTGCAGGCAGGGTTGTAGCAGAGGTCTGTGGTGCAGCATGCCAGCTGCAAGCAGAGGTTGTAGCAAGGTCAGTAGTGCAGCATGTCATAGCTGCAGGCCGGGGTTGTAGCAGAGGTCTGTGGGTGCAGCATGCCAGCTGCAGCAGGGTTTGTAGCAAGAGGGTCTGTGGTGCAGCATGTCAGCTGCAGGCAGGGTTGTAGCAGAGGTCTGTGGTGCAGCATGCCAGCTGCAGGCAGGGTTGTAGCAGAGGTCAGTAGTGCAGCATGTCAGCTGCAGGCAGGGTTGTAGCAGAGGTCTGTGGTGCAGCATGTCAGCTGCAGGCAGGGTTGTAGCAGAGGTCTGTGGTGCAGCATGCCAGCTGCAGGCAGGGTTGTAGCACAGGTCAGTAGTGCAGCATGTCAGCTGCAGGCAGGGTTGTAGCAGAGGTCAGTAGTGCAGCATGTCAGCTGCAAGCAGGGTTGTAGCAGAGGTCCGTGGTGCAGCATGCCAGCTGCAGGCAGGCTTGTAGCAGAGGTCTGTGGTGCAGCATGCCAGCTGCAGACAGGGTTGTAGCAGAGGTCCGTGGTGCAGCATGCCAGCTGCAGACAGGGTTGTAGCAGAGGTCCGTGGTGCACATGTCCAGCTGCAGGCAGGTTGTAGCAGAGGTCTGTGTGCAGCATGCCAGCTCTGCAGGCAGTTGTATGCAGAGGTCTGTGGTGCAGCATGTCAGCTGCAGGCAGGGTTGTAGCAGAGGTCAGTAGTGCAGCATGTCAGCTGCAGGCAGGGTTGTAGCAGAGGTCCGTGTGCAGCATGCCAGCTGCCAGGCAGGGTTGTAGCCGAGGTCGTGTGCAGCATGTCAGCTGCAGTCAGGGTGTAGCAGAGGTACGGGATCAGCATTCCAGCTGCAGGCAGGTTTGTAGCAGAGTCCGTGTGCAAGCATGCCAGCCTGCAGGCAGGTTGTAGCAGAGATCCTGGTGCAGCATGTCAGCTGCAGGCAGGGTTGTAGCAGAGGTCCGTGGTGCAGCATTCCAGCTGCAGGCACGGTTGTAGCAGAGGTCCCGTGGTGCAGCATGTCAGCTGCTTGGCAGGGTGTAAGCAGAGGACCGTGGTTCAGCATTGCCAGCTGCAGGCAGGGTTGTAGCAAGAGGTCCGTGGGTGGCAGCATGTCAGCTGCAGCAGGGTTTGTAGCAGAGGTCCGTGGTGCATTCAGCTCAGGCTGGGTTTGAGCAGAGGTCCGTGGTGCCAGCATGTCAGCTGCAGACAGGTGTACAGAGGTCTGTGGTGCAGCATGTCAGCTGCAGGCAGGGTTGTAGCATAGGTCCGTGTGCAGCAGTCCATCTGCAGGCAGGGTTGTAGGCTTAGGTCCGTGGTGCAGCATGTCAGCGCAGCTGGGTTTGTAGCAAGGTCTGTGGTGCAGCAATGGTCAGCTTGCAGGCAGGTTGTACAGAGGTCATGGAGCAGCATGTCAGCTGCAGGAAGGGTTCTAGCAGAGGTCCGTTGTGCAGCATGTCAGTTGCATGCAGGTTGTAGAAGAGGTCAGTGGTGCAGCATGTCAGCTGCAGGTAGGGTTGAAGCAGAGGTCCGTGGTACAGCATGTCAGCTGCAGGCAGGGTTATAGCAGAGGTCAGTGGTGAAGCATGTCAGCTGCAGGCAGGGTTGTAGCAGAGGTCAGTGGTGCACCATGTCAGCTGCAGGCAGGGTTGTAGCAGAGGTCCGTGGTGTAGCATGTCAGCTGCAGGCAGGGTTGTAGCAGAGGTCAGTGGTGCATGTCAGCTGCATGCAGGGTTGTAGCAGAGGCCCGTGGTGCAGCATGTCAGCTGCAGGCAGGGTTGTAGCAGAGGTCCGTGGTGCAGCATGTCAGCTGCAGGAAGGGTTGTAGCAGAGGTCCGTGGTGCAGCATGTCAGTTGCATGCAGGTTGTAGAAGAGGTCAGTGGTGCAGCATGTCAGCTGCAGGTAGGGTTGAAAGCAGAGTCCGTGGTACAGCCATGCAGCTGCAGGCAGGTTATAAGCAAGTCAGTGGTGAAGCATGTCAGCTGCAGGCAGGGTTGTATCCGTCAGAGGTTCAGTGGTGCAGCAATGTCCAACTGCAGGCAGGGGTTGTAGGCAGAGTCCGTGGGCCCAGCATGTCAGCTGCAAGCAGGGTGTAGTAGAGGACGGTGGTGCATGCATGTCAGGCGGGCAGGCAGGTTGTAGCATAGGTCCGTGGTGCAGCATGTCAGCTGCGGCAGGGTTGTAGCAGAGGTCCGTGGACGCAGCATGTCAGTTTGCAGGCAGGTTGTAGCAGAAGGTCAGTGGTGCAGCATGTCAGCTGCAGGCAGGGTTTGTAGTAAAGGTCCGTTCTGCCGCATGTCAGCTGCAGGAGGGTTGTAGCAGAGGTCAGTGGTGCATGTGCAGCTGCTCATGCAGGTTGCAGCAGAGGTCCGTGGTGCGGCTTGTCAGCTGCAGGCAGGTTGTAGCAGAGGTCCCGTGGTGCAGCATGTCAGCTGCAGAAGGTTGTAGCAGAGGTCCGTGTGCAGCATGCAGTTGCATCAGTTTAGAAGAGGGTCAGTGGTGCGCAATGTTCCAGCTGCAGGTAGGGTTGAAGCAGAGTCCGATGGTACAGCATGGTCAGCTGCAGGCAGGGTTATAGCAGAGGTCGTGGTGAAGCATGTCAGCTGCGGCAGGGTTGTAGCAAGGTCAGTGGTGTAAAGATAAAGAAAGCAGCATTTCAGACTGCAGGCAGGGTTTTAGTAGAGGTCGGTGGGTGCAAGCATGTCAGCTGCAGGAGGGTTTGTAGCAGAGGTCCGTGGTGCAGCATGTCAGCTGCAGGCAGGGTTGTAGCCAGAGGTCCGTGGTGTGCAGTCACTGCAGCAGGGTTGTAGCAGAGGTCCAGTGTGCATGCAGCTGCATGCAGGGTTTAGCTGAAGGTCCGGGGTGCAGCATGTCAGCATGCAACAGGTTGTAGCAGAAGGTCCGTGTGCAGCATGCCACTGCAGGCAGGGTTGTAGCAGAGTCCGTGGTGCAGCATGTCAGCTGCAGGCAGGGTTGTAGCATAGGTCCGTGGTGCAGCATGTCAGCTGCAGGCAGGGTTGTAGCAGAGGTCCGTGGTGTAGCATGTCAGCTGCAGGCAGGGTTGTAGCAGAGGTCCGTGGTGCAGCATTCAGCTGTAACAGGAAGAAGTTGTAGCAGAGTCCGTGTGCAGCATGTCAGCTGCAGGCAGGGTTGTAGCAGAGGTCAGTGGTGCATCATGTCAGCTGCAGGCAGAGTTGTAGCACAGGTCCGTGGCGCAGCATATCAGCTGCAGGCAGGGTTGTAGCAGAGGTCAGTGGTGCAGCATGTCAGCTGCAGGCAGGGTTGTACAAGGTCAGGGTGCAGCATGTCACTGCAGACAGGGTTTGTAGCAGAGGTCGTGGTTGCAGCATGTCCCTGCAAGGCTGGGTTGTAGCAGAGGACCGTGGTGCAGCAGTCAGCTGCAGGGCAGGTTGTACTGAGGTCCGTGGTGCAGCATGTCAGCTGCAGAAAGGGTTGTAGCAGAGGTCCGTGGTGCAGCATGTCAGTTGCATGCAGGTTGTAGAAGAGGTCAGTGGTGCACCATGTCAGCTGCAGGTAGGGTTGAAGCAGAGGTCCGTGGTACAGCATGTCAGCTGCAGGCAGGGTTATAGCAGAGGTCAGTGGTGAAGCATGTCAGCTGCAGGCAGGGTTGTAGCAGAGGTCAGTGGTGCAGCATGTCAGCTGCAGGCAGGGTTGTAGCAGAGGTCCGTGGTGCAGCATGTCAGCTGCAGGCAGGGTTGTAGTAGAGGTCGGTGGTGCAGCATGTCAGCTGCAGGCAGGGTTGTAGCATAGGTCCGTGGTGCAGCATGTCAGCTGCAGGCAGGGTTGTAGCAGAGGTCCGTGGTGTAGCATGTCAGCTGCAGGCAGGGTTGTAGCAAGGTCATGAGTGCTGTCAGCTTGCATGGCAGGGTTGTAGCTGCGTCCGTGGTGCAGCATGTCAGCTGCAGACAGGTTGTAGCAAGTCGAGTGCAGCAAGCCAGCTGCAGGAAAGGTTGTAGCAGAGGTCCGTGGTGCAGCATGTCAGTTGCATGCAGGTTGTAGAAGAGGTCAGTGGTGCAGCATGTCAGCTGCAGGTAGGGTTGAAGCAGAGGTCCGTGGTACAGCATGTCAGCTGCAGGCAGGGTTATAGCAGAGGTCAGTGGTGAAGCATGTCAGCTGCAGGCAGGGTTGTAGCAGAGGTCAGTGGTGCAGCATGTCAACTGCAGGCAGGGTTGTAGCAGAGGTCCGTGGTGCAGCATGTCAGCTGCAGGCAGGGGTGTAGTAGAGGTCGGTGGTGCAGCATGTCAGCGGCAGGCAGGGTTGTAGCATAGGTCCGTGGTGCAGCATGTCAGCTGCAGGCAGGGTTTAGACCGAGGTCCGTGGTGCAGCATGTCAGTTGCAGGCAGGGTTGTAGCAAAGGTCAGTGGTGCAGCATGTCAGCTGCAGGCAGGGTTGTAGTAAAGGTCCGTTCTGCCGCATGTCAGCTGCAGGCAGGGTTGTAGCAGAGGTCAGTGGTGCATGTCAGCTGCATGCAGGGTTGCAGCAGAGGTCCGTGTCAGCATGTACAGCTTGCAGCAGGTTGTAGCAGAGGTCCGTGGTGCAGCATGTCAGCTGCAGGAAGGGTTGTAGCAGAGGTCCGTGGTGCAGCATGTCAGTTGCATGCAGGTTGTAGAAGAGGTCAGTGGTGCAACATGTCAGCTGCAGGTAGGGTTGAAGCAGAGGTCCGTGGTACAGCATGTCAGCTGCAGGCAGGGTTATAGCAGAGGTCAGTGGTGAAGCATGTCAGTCTGCAGGGCAGGGATTGTAGCAGAGTCCGTGGTGCAGCAGTCAGCTTGCAGGCATGGTTTTAGAAGAGTCGGTGGGTGCAGCATGTCAGCTGCAGGCAGGGTTGTAGCAGAGGTCCGTGGTGCAGCATGTCAGCTGCAGGCAGGGTTGTAGCAGAGGTCCGTGGTGTAGCATGTCAGCTGCAGGCAGGGTTGTAGCAGAGGTCAGTGGTGCATGTCAGCTGCATGCAGGGTTGTAGCTGAGGTCCGTGGTGCAGCATGTCAGCTGCAGACAGGGTTGTAGCAGAGGTCCGTGGTGCAGCATGCCAGCTGCAGGAAGGTTGTAGCAGAGGCCGTGGGAGCAGCATGTCAAGCTGCAGCAGGTTGTAGCATAGTCCGTGGTGCAGCCTACCATGTCAGCTGCAGGCAGGGTTGTAGCAGAGGTCCGTGGTGTACAATGTCAGCTGCAGGCCAGGGTTTGTAGCAGAGGTCCGTGGGTCAGCATGTCACTGCAGGAAGATTTGTAGCGAGGTCCGTGGTGCAGCAGTCAGCTGCAGGCAGGTTGTAGCAGAGGTCAGTGTGCAATTCATTCAGCTGCAGGCAGAGATGTAGCACAGGTCCGGTGCGCAGCATATCAGCTGCAGGCAGGTTTTAGCAGAGGTCAAGTGGTGGCAGCATGTCAGCTGCAGGCAGGGTTGTAGCAGAGGTCAGTGGTGTAGAAAAGAAACACATTGTCACTGCAGACAGGGTTTGTAGCAGAGGTCCGTGTGCATGCATGTCAGCTGCAGGCAGGGTTGTAGCTGAGGTCCGTGGTGCAGCATGTCAAAGCTGCAGGCAGGGTTGTAGCTGAGTCCGTGGTGCAGCATTCAGCTGCAGGAAGGGTTGTGCAGAGGTCCGTGGTGCAAGCATTCAGTTGCATGCAGTTGTAGAAGAGGTCAGTGGTGCACGCATGTCAGCTGCAGGTAGGGTTGAAGCAGAGGTCCGTGGTACAGCATGTCAGCTGCAGCAGGTTATAGCAAGGTCAGTGGGAAGCATGTCCAGCTGCAGGCAGGGTGTAAGCAGAGTCAGTGGTGCAGCATGTCAACTGCAGCAGGGTTGTAGCAGAGGTCCGTGGTGCAGCATGTCAGCTGCAGGCAGGTTGTAGTAGAGGTCGTGTGCAGCATGTCAGCTGCAGGCAGGGTTTTGGATAGCAAAGGGTCCGTGGTTGCAGCATGTCAGCTGGTCAGGCAGGGTTGTAGGCAGAGGCCCGTGGTGTAGCATTCAGATGCAGGCAGGGTTGTAGCAGAAGTCAGTGTTGCATGTCAGCTGCATGCAGGGTTGTAGCTGAGGTCCGTGGTTGCAGAGCATGGCAGCTGCAGGACAGGGTTTGTAGCAGATCCGTGGTGCAGCATGCCAGCTGCAGGCAGGGTTTGTAGGCAGAGGTTCCGTGTGCCAGCATGTCAGCTGCAGGCAGGGTTTGTAGCATAGTCCGTGGTGCAGCATGTCAGCTGCAGGCAGGGTTGTAAGCCCAGAGGTCCGTGGAGTAAGCATGTCAGCTGCAGGCAGGGTTGTAGCAGAGTTCCGTGTGCAGCATGTCAGCTGCAGGAAGATTGTAGTCAGAGGTCCCGTGGTGCAGCATGGTAAGCTGCAGGCAGGGTTGTAGCAGAGGTCAGTGGTGCATCATGTCAGCTCCAGGCAGAGTTGTAGCACAGGTCCGTGGCGCAGCATATCAGCTGCAGGCAGGGTTGTAGCAGAGGTCCGTGGTGCAGCATGTCAGCTGCAGGCAGGGTTGTAGCAGAGGTTCAGTGTGTGCAGCATGTCAGCTGCAACAGGGTTTAGCAGAGGTCGGTGGTGCAAGCATGTCAGACTGCAGGCAGGGTTTACAGAGGTCCGTGTGCAGCATGGGGGGGTCAGCTGAGCAGGGTTGTAGCTGAGGTCCGTGGTGCAGCATGTCAGCTGCAGGAAGGTTGTAGCAAGAGGTCCCGTGGTGCAGCATGTCAGTTGCATGCAGTTTGTAGAAGATGGTCATGGTGCACCATGGTCCAGCTGCAGGTAGGGTTGAAGCAGAGGTCGTGTACAAGAGCATGTCAGCTGCAGGCCAGGGTTATAGCAGAGGACAGTGGTGAAGCATGTCACTGCAGGCAGGGTTGTAGCAGAGGTCACGGTGCGCAAGTCAACTGCAGCAGGGTTGTAGCAGAGGTCCGTGGGTGCACAGTCAGCTGCTAGCAGGGTTGTAGTAGAGGTCGGTTGGTGCAGCATGTACAGCTGCGGCAGGGTTGTAGCAATAGGTCCGTGGTGCAGCATGTCACTGCAGGCAGGTTGTAGCATAGGTCCGTGGTGCAGCATGTCAGCTGCTGCAGGGTTGTGCATAGGTCGTGTGTAGCATGTAGCTGCAGGTCCAGGGTTGTAGCAGAGGTCCGTGTGCAGCTGTCGTTGCAGGCAGGGTTGTAGCAAAGGTCCGTTGTGGCAGCATGTCCGCTGCAGGAAGAGTTTTTTAGCAGGAGGTCCATGGTGAGCAGCATGTTCACTGCAGGCAGGTTCAGCAGAGGTCAGTGGTGCATCATGTCCAAGCTGCAGGCAGAGTTGTAGCACAGGTCCAGTGGCGCAGCATATCAGCTGCAGGGCAGGGTTGTAGCGAGGTCATGGTGTCAGCATGTCAGCTGCTGGCAGGGTTTGTAGCAAGGTCGTGTGCAGCATGTCAGCTGCAGACAGGGTTGTAGCAGAGGTCCGGGTGCAGCTTGCCAGCTGCAGGCAGGTTGTAGCAGAGGTCCGTGGTGCAGCATGTCAGCTGCAGGCAGGGTTGTAGCAGAGGTCGTGGTGCAGCATGTCAGCTGCAGACAGGGTTGTAGCAGAGGTCCGTGGTGCAGCATGCCAGCTGCAGGCAGGGTTGTAGCAGAGTCCGCGGTGCAGCATGCCAGCCTGCAGGCAGGGTGTAGCAGAGGTTCCGTGGGCAGCCAGTCAGCGTGCATGCAGGGTTGTAGGCAGAGGTCCTGGTTGCAGCATGTCAGCTGCAGGCAGGGTTTGTAGCAGAAGGTCCGTGGTGCAGCATGTCAGCTGCAGGCAGGGTGTAGCATAGGTCCGTGGGCAGCATGTCAGCTGCAGGCAGGGTTGTAGCGATGGTCCTGGTGCAGCATGTCAGCTGCAGGCAGGGTTGTAGCTGAGGTCCGTGGTGCAGCATGTCAGCTGCAGGCAGGGTTGTAGCAGAGGTCCGTGGTGCAGCATGTCAGCTGCAGACAGGGTTGTAGCAGAGGTCCGTGGTGCAGCATGTCAGCTGCAGGCAGGGTTGTAGCAGAGGTCCGTGGTGCAGCATGTCAGCTGCAGGCAGGGTTGTAGCAGAGGTCAGTGGTGCAGCATGTCAGCTGCAGGCAGGGTTGTAGCAGAGGTCAGTGGTGCAGCATGTCAGCTGCAGGCAGGGTTGTAGCAGAGGTCCGTGGTGCAGCATGTCAGCTGCAGGCAGGGTTGTAGCAGAGGTCCGTGGTGCAGCATGTCAGCTGCAGGCAGGGTTGTAGCAGAGGTCCGTGGTGCAGCATGTCAGCTGCAGGCAGGGTTGTAGCAGAGGTCCGTGGTGCAGCATGTCAGCTGCAGGCAGGGTTGTAGCAGAGGTCCGTGGTCACATCTCCACTGGCCTGCTCACTTCATCTCAACTTACCCCCTCGCTGTGTTCGTGGTGGGAAGGTAAAGTGTACATGAGTATACATAATGTGAAGAGTCAGGTGGAGAATGTTGGGTACGTTGTATCTGCAGGATTAGTTGTGTAGGATCAGTCTGCCCGAGATGCCCCGGCATGATAGTGGTTTTTTTTTTGTACTTGGCAAACCCAAACCATAATTTCACACTGTAACCTTTAGAAAGAAATGAACCTTTATCTTTTATCTTTTAAATACAACGTACCTAACATTCTGCACCTGACTCTCCACGATGTACCCACCTACCTACCTGGAGGGTATTCCGGGGATCAACGCCCCCGCGGCCCGGTCCATGACTCGTCTGCTCTTTCAATCACTCATTCAATCAATTTTTATTTCCTTGGAAGATTACATTGAAATTATGAAATTACAAATGTAAGTTGGAGTGCAAAGAGCACTATCATGCCCGGGCATTATGGGCAGACTTAATGACTTACACATATTGTTCCATCTTCTCTAAAAGTCTGAACAACCTCAATAACCCTCCTCAACCTTCTGAATAACACACACACAGTGTTGCCTTGACAGGATGACCTCTTATCAGTAATTGTACTCAATGTATTAAGAGAAAAAATCTCCCGAAGAATGTCTTCACTAACACCAACAACATTAACCTCAAGTTTATAATCTTCACTATTATTCACTTATCATTCACCTCACCCAGTCCTCTTTTACACACACACACACACCACACACACACACAGCCACAGAGTAGTCAGTAAGTGGAATAGTTTGGGAAGCGATGTAGTGGAGGCAGGATCCATACATAGCTTTAAGCAGAGGTATGATAAAGCTCACGGTTCAGGGAGAGTGACCTAGTAGCGATCAGTGAAGAGGCGGGGCCAGGAGCTCGGACTCGACCCCCGCAACCTCAACTAGGTGAGTACACACACACACACACACACACACACACACACACACACACACACACACACACACACACACACACATATACACACACATACACACACACATACACACGCACACACACACACACACACGCACACATACATACACACATACACACATACACACACACACACACACATACACACACACCACACACACACACACACACCCACACACACACACACACACACGGGGAATGTCCTATGAAGAAAGATTAAGGGAAATCGGCCTGACGACACTTGAGGACAGGAGGGTCAGGGGAGACATGATAACGACATATAAAATACTGCGTGGAATAGACAAGGTGGACAAAGACAGGATGTTCCAGGGAGGGGACACAGAAACAAGAGGCCAGAATTGGAAGTTGAAGACACAAATGAGTCAGAGAGATATTAGGAAGTATTTCTTCAGTCATAGAGTTGTAAGGCAGTGGAATAGCCTAGAAAATGACGTAGTGGAGGCAGGAACCATACACAGTTTTAAGACGAGGTTTGATAAAGCTCTTGGAGCGGGGAGAGAGAGGGCCCAGTAGCAACCGGTGAAGAGGCGGGGCCAGGAGCTAAGACTCGACCCCTGCAACCACAAATAGGTGAGTACAAATAGGTGAGTATACACACACACACACACACACATTTTATATATATATATATATATATATATATATATAATATATATATATATATATATATATATATAATGTGTGTGTGTAAAAGAGGACTGGGTGAGGTGAATGATAAGTGAATAATAAGTGAATAAGGCAACATTGAAGGGCTCTTGATCCATGTAACTGAGGCTACTCCTCTCTTTGTTTGGAAGGAATAACTGCTTACCAATACACTGGCCTTGTACAGTTTATACGGGTCAGTGCTCCCCTAGGAAAGTAATAATAATAGGTATTTCTCATACCTACGACTTACCTCAAGTTCAAGACAGTTTTTCTTCTCTTTTTTTTAATATGGGAGTAATATTTAATGAGTGTATTGTCTGAGTAGTTTTAATAAGTATAAAAATGACCAGGTTCCCTTCACTAATCTTTCTTACACTGAAATTCCCAAGTTATTATATAACTGATGAGTATGTTCTTATGTGCGTTCCTTAAAGCTCAAGGTTGTATGATTGTGTGTGTGTACTCACCTAGTTGTGGTTGCAGGCGTCGAGACATAGCTCCTGGCACCGCATCTTCACTGATCGCTACTAGGGTGTGTGTGTGTGTGTGTGTGTGTGTGTGTGTGTGTGTGTGTGTGTGAGAAAGAGTGAATGTTGCTCTTGCAAGACGTGAGTGACCGGCGGAGTAGCTACGTGCAGCATTCAGCAACCTTAACAAAGAGTCATTCAGGAAGAACAGAAGTGACAACACCACCGAGGAAACAATCCACAAGTAACCAACAAATTACAATTGGATCAACGTTTCGCTTCCTCTTGGACCAGAAGTCTATCAAACTGAGGAGTGAAACGTCGGCTACTTCCCATTTCCAATTTGTGGGTTAGTAGTTAATTCAGCCGAGATTATCCGAACCTCACAGAGTATGCAGCGCCATCATGGAGCCCACACCTGGTCAAACATGGTCTAAAACTAGAATAAGTGCAGAGGTTCGAAACAAAACTAGGTCAGTAGGCATTTGAAATGACCTATGAAGAGACTAAACGAACTGAAACAGGTGAAATTAGAGAATAGTAGCAGCAGGGTAGACATGACAACATACAAGACTGGTAGCAGCAAGATAGACATGGCAACATACAAGACTGGTAGCAGCAAGATAGACATGACAACATACAAGACTGGTAGTAGCAGGGTAGACATGACAACATACAAGACTGGTAGCAGCAGGATAGACATGACAACATACAAGACTGGTAGCAGCATGGTAGACATGACAACATACAAGACTGGTAGCAGCATGGTAGACATGACAACATACAAGACTGGTAGCAGCAGGGTAGACATGACAACATACAACACTGGTAGCAGCAGGGTAGACATGACAGCATACAAGACTGGTAGCAGCAGGGTAGACATGACAACATACAAGACTGGTAACAGCAGGGTAGACATGACAACATACAAGACTGGTAGCAGCAGGGTAGACATGACAACATACAAGACTGGTAGCAGCAGGGTAGACATGACAACATACAAGACTGGTAGCAGCAAGATAGACATGACAACATACAAGACTGGTAGCAGCAAGATAGACATGACAACATACAAGACTGGTAGCAGCAGGGTAGACATGACAACATACAAGACTGGTAGCAGCAGGGTAGACATGACAACATACAAGACTGGTAGCAGCAAGATAGACATGACAACATACAAGACTTGTAGTAGCAGGGTAGACATGACATACAAGACTGGTAGCAGCAAGATAGACATGACAACATACAAAACTGGTAGCAGCAGGGTAGACATGACAACATACAAGACTGGTAGCAGCAGGGTAGACATGACAACATACAAGACTGGTAGCAGCAGGGTAGACATGACAACATACAAGACTGGTAGTAGCAGGTTAGACATGACAACATACAGGACTGGTAGCAGCAGGGTAGACATGACAACATACAAGACTGGTAGCAGGGTAGACATGACAACATACAAGACTGGTAGCAGCAGGGTAGACATGACAACATACAAGACTGGTAGCAGCAGGGTAGACATGACAACATACAAGACTGGTAGCAGCAGGGTAGACATGACAACATACAAGACTGGTAGCAGCAGGGTAGACATGACAACATACAAGACTGGTGGCAGAAGGGTAGACATGACAACATACAAGACTGGTAGCAGCAAGATAGACATGACAACATACAAGACTGGTAGCAGCAAGATAGACATGACAACATACAAGACTGGTAGCAGCAGGGTAGACATGACAACATACAAGACTGGTAGCAGCAGGGTAGACATGACAACATACAAGACTGGTAGCAGCAAGATAGACATGACAACATACAAGACTGGTAGTAGCAGGGTAGACATGACAACATACAAGACTGGTAGCAGCAAGATAGACATGACAACATACAAGACTGGTAGCAGCAGGGTAGACATGACAACATACAAGACTGGTAGCAGCAGGGTAGACATGACAACATACAAGACTGGTAGCAGCAGGGTAGACATGACAACATACAAGACTGGTAGTAGCAGGGTAGACATGACAACATACAGGACTGGTAGCAGCAGGGTAGACATGACAACATACAAGACTGGTAGCAGGGTAGACATGACAACATACAAGACTGGTAGCAGCAGGGTAGACATGACAACATTCAAGACTGGTAGCAGCAGGGTAGACATGACAACATACAAGACTGGTAGCAGCAAGATAGACATGACAACATACAAGACTGGTAGCAGCAGGGTAGACATGACAACATACAAGACTGGTAGCAGCAGGGTAGACATGACAACATACAAGATTGGTAGCAGCAGGGTAGACATGACAACATACAGGACTGGTAGCAGCAGGTGAAGTAGGAAGCTGTGATGGTGTAGAGGTAATACTGAACATTAACACACATGTGCACAAGTTGGGTATCTTTACTGATGAAACGTCTCGCCTACACAGTAGGCTTCTTCAGTCAAATACAGAGGCAGCAAGTGTAGTAGTGAAATAAAAATGATGTAATCAGTCCATCAACCTAGGATGATGGACTGATTACTGAAGTCTTGAAGAATCTTCAAGACTACGGTGCTCATCACCAACTCCAAGGCTGAGGGACTGATTACCTCATCTTTTGTCTAGAGTTCCACAGTCTTCACATAATGTCCTTGTATTGTATTGATAAAGCCACTGGATGGCTGGTGTCATCTACTGACAGTGTCCAGGTTGGTAGTAACAGGCTTGTTCTAGCACTTGGAAATACCATAGAAACTGGAGTTTTGTGGGACAGTGTTAGTTACTACGATCAGGGAGGCTTTTAAACACTGTCAACGGCGTAGATCATTTTCATGTATATTTAGTTTAACCTTTCCGACTTTCTTGAGGCGGCCCTGCTTCCTCCTGTATCAGCCACAAACATGTAATCTGGTCAGCGTATCTGTATGCATCTTTATGTTCACATATTCTTCCTTGTAGGGATCTCCCTGTCTCCTCGTCTCTGTAAGAGCTTCTCTTCACCAGTGTTCTCCTCTGAGACTCAGAAATGTCAGGAAATACTTGTAGTGTTAGTGTGGCCACAAAGTTAACTTGAAGACACGTTGCGGATTTGGACTACATGACTACATTAGCAATACTTGTGATGGTGCATAAGTAGCTAGGTCTTGGTAAATCTGGTGACTACTAGAAGCTATCACCTGGTGACTACCAGAAGCTAAGAACTGGTGAAGCTGGTGATTGCCAGTTAATTGGCGGCGGGGACCAGGAAATATTACCAGATCCCTACAACCCCCAACTAGATGAATATAAATATTACACACACACACACACACACACACACACACACACACACACACACACACACACAGCTCTTGTTTCCCGCCTTTTCACAGTCTTTTCTTTCCTCCACAGTGCTTGAATTAATGGCCCTTTCCTCATCCAATCACACCCTCCTCTTCCCTTACTCCCTCTCCCTTCATTTATTCTGTTACCTAGTTCTTAAATATTTTTGTATACCGTTTTTACCTTCTTAATAATCTGGCCTTTTCAAATTTATAAATTTGTCTTGTGAGCCATACACACAAGGTCGAAGACTTTTTCGCATTCTGGATTCTGGAAGAATGCAGTACAGACACACTGTTCACACTGTGTCCTCTCCGTGTACATAAATGGTTAAGAAAACTGATAATCTCCGTGAGTGTGTAGATAGTTTTAACTGGTTCCAGAGACAGGAGTCTGCATAACTGTTGCCCATGTGTCTCACTTACCTACCTACCTACCTACCTACCTACCTACCTACCAGCCATAATGATATATTAAACACATCCACAACACTTGGGTATCCTGATTTGAAGAGGTTTCACCAACCAATGGATTTTTCACTTCAACAGACATAATATATAAAGACAGTAGAAGCTGAGGTAATAAGTCTGTCAGTATTGCTGTCTAATGATCAATTAGACATATGTGCAACAGTTAGGTATCTTTATTCAGAAACGTTTCGCCTACACAGTAGGATTCCTCAGTCTAGTAAAGAAAAGTTAGCAGAAACAGTAGAGAAGTGAAGACTGTCATCAGTTTATAACCCTTGAAGGCGTAGTTCTGAGGTGGTCAGTCCCTCAGCCTGGAGAAGAGTTTTGCCCGTTAGTCTAGAACAACGTTCTAGACTATGAAGCCCTGTCTTCAAGGATGATAAACTGATTACGTCGTCTTTACATCTCTACTGCTTCAGCAAACTCTTCTATACTCGACTGAAGAAGCCTGCTGTGTAGGCGAAACGTTTCATCAATAAGGGTTCTCAAATGTTTTATTATTCATTATACAGTGTGTCCACAAAACCACTCCCTGATTTCAAACGGGTATAGCATGTAACTTTATTGTAATAATCTTTCCCAGTCAGTAGCTTCAGATGCAGAATTTCATTCAGTGTCAAGTGGTGTAGTGCAGCAGTGAAGGCACTCAGTGCGCGCCGCTCTGCTTCCTCCGTAAACATCGATGTCATAGTCCAGTTCGGTCGAAATAAATTACCGACACAATGGAAATATAAACACTTAAGCAGTATAATGCGATCATTTACTGTTTCGCCCACACAGTGGACCTCATCATATCACAAATAGATCTACCTGGGCGTTAATCAAACGGGGTCGACGACATTATTATAATCATGGGAGAGCGCTAAACCCATAGGGGAGGATGGAAGGTATTCAGATTCAATTCAGGGAACTGGAGCACAGATACAATTCCTTAGACCAAGAGCCCCTCACCAGCTTCAAGGAACCTCCCTTGAGGGGGGGGGGGGTGTCGAAGACAGCTGGGACCTTCTACTCATTTCTGCAATCTCCTGATATGTTGATTGCATCACAAAAGGCCTAGAGCTATCATTCAACTTCATACATGTACGTGCCAGCGGTGTTATTAAAATGTAATATTACAAACTGGTCGTTCACAACGTGACACACACTCGGCCAGTCAGTGAAGCACCAACATACTCGGCCAGTCAGTGAAGCACCAACATACTCGGCCAGTCAGTGAAGAAAAAACCCCAAACATACTCGGCCAGTCAGTGAAGCACCAACATACTCGGCCAGTCAGTGAAGCACCAACATACTCGGCCAGTCAGTGAAGCACCAACATACTCGGCCAGTCAGTGAAGCACCAACATACTCGGCCAGTCAGTGAAGCACCAACATACTCAACGAGATTCACTGCCTATTTTCTGTATTATATCAAATATATCAACAATTCTGCGATGTAAAAATAAAACTCATTTTTAATGAAAAAAAAACTGAACAATAAATGATTGAAATTTGAATTAAGAAACACAGCGAGACTGACATAGTTTGTGTAATGACTCAGCCTAGTAACGTCACGCATTGTAACCAACTTTCTGATTCCTGGCGCTCTCTCTGGCGCTCTCTCTCGTTCTCTCTCTCTCCCCCTCTCTGTCTCTCTTGCTCTCTCCCTTCAAATTCCTTTATTTCCTTGTAAGTTTACAATGTGGTTGACATATTTTAGGAAGTATATTTACACAGGCAGTTTACATGGAGGGTTTACAATAAGTTGTAGTACAAAGAGTCACTATCATACCTTGGTATTACTGCCAGTCTAAACTTAATACATGACTCATTACTTAACACTAGACGTACAAAATATAGTATGATAAAGCTGCAATAATTATACAGTAGGTTATACAACTATTAAATATTTGTTATTCAACATTTGCATTAGGTTAAAATATGATAATTTATTGTACACTTACTTACTGGGTTGTGAAGCTGTGGGAGTAACACAGTGACCAATGATATTCTGAGGCGCTCGACACTGATTTGTTACCTTTGTAGGTAAAGTTAAGTATTGAGTATTTACTTTTGGGTGAGTAGGTGGTTATTAAAAAGAATCTTAAACTGATATACAGACAGGCTTCCTTTGGTATCCACTGGTAATGAATTCCAAAATTTTGGGCCCTTTATGTGCATTGAGTTTTTATATAGTGTCTTGTTTTATGGTTGTATGTCCTGTTAAAGTTAGTAAGGAGAACTTTGAGTGGAGGGTTTATATTTGAGTGTAGTGTTCTATGTACGTAGCAGGCACACCAGTAAGTACGATGTTCTTCACGGTGAGTAGCTGTACACTTCTGAATATTGGTGGAGTATGTTGTCGGGAGTGGGAATTTGTTATTATTCTGACTGCAGTCTTTTGCTGGGTTATTAGTGGTCTTAGGTGATTTAATGTTGTTTTGATTCCCATGCACAAATTCCATATGTGAGATAAGAGTAGATGAGTGAATGATACAGTGCCAGGAGAGGTGATTGTGGAATGTAGTACCGTATCTTTGATAGTATGCCTACTGTCTTAGAGATTTTCTTGGAAATTTGTTGTATATGTGTCTGGAATTTGAGGATAATGTCAAGGTGGATTCCTAGGAATTTTCCCTCTGTGAGTCTTGTGACAGGTGATTCATTTATCGTTGTCTAGTGCAACATTTGTAGCTGTTTCCAAACTGAATGAGATAGGTTCTGTCAATATTGAAAGTAAGCCTGTTAGCCATCATCCAGGTAGATATTTCCTGTAATTCAGCATTAACAGTGTTGGCCGGTATGACCGGACTTGAGTGAGAGAAGACGTATGTAGTGTCATCTGCAAATAATACCGATTTGAATAGTTGAGATGATTTTGGTAGGTCGTCTTTCTTGCTCTTCCTTTCTTGTCTCTCTCTGTCTGTCTCTCTCTGTCTGTCTCTGTCTGTCTGTCTCTCTTTCTCTCTACTTACACAAGGGTTTTACAGGGTTAAGAGTTCCTATCTTTATTTACAAGCTGCTTTGTTACCTACCTCAGCTCATTTAAAAGTCTTTTTATTATGACACATACAAATAGGGTTGGTGTGTGTGTGTGTGTGTGTGTGTGTGTGTGTGTGTGTACTCACCTATTTGTACTCACCTATTTGTGGTTGCAGGGGTCGAGTCATAGCTCCTGGCCCCGCCTCTTCACTGATTGCTACTAGGTCCTCTCTCTCCCTGCTACATGAGCTATATCATACCTCGCCTTAAAACTATGTATGGTTCCCGCCTCCACTACTTCACTTTCTAGACTATTCCACGACTTGACTACTCTATGACTGAAGAAATACTTCCTAACATCCCTTCGATTCATCTGAGTCTTCAACTTCCAATTGTGACCTCTTGTGTCTGTGTCCCATCTCTGGAACATCCTGTCTTTGTCCACCTTGTCTATTCTGCGCAGTATTTTATATGTCGTTATCATCTCTCCCCTGACCCTCCTGGCCTCCAGTGTCGTCAGGCCGATTTCCCTCAACCTTTCTTCGTAGGACAATCCCCGTAGCTCTGGGACTAGTCTTGTTGCAAACCTTTGCACTTTCTCTAATTTCTTGACGTGCTTGACTAGGTGTGGATTCCAAACTGGTGCTGCATACTCCAGTATGGGCCTGACGTAAATGGTATACAGGGTCTTGAACGACTCCTTACTGAGGTATCGGAACGCTATCCGTAGGTTTGCCAGGCGCCCGTATGCTGCAGCAGTTATCTGATTTATGTGCGCCTCAGGAGATATGCTCGGTGTTATACTCACCCCCAGATCTTTTTCCTTGAGTGAGGTTTGCAGTCTTTGGCCATCTAAACTATATTGTGTCTGCGGTCTTCTTTGCCCTTCCCCAATCTTCATGACTTTGCATTTGGCAGGGTTAAACTCAAGGAGCCAGTTGCTGGACCAGGCTTGCAGCCTGTCCAGGTCTCTTTGTAGTCCTGCCTGATCCTCATCCGATTTGATTCTTCTCATTAACTTCACATCATCTGCAAACAAGGACACTTCTGAGTCTATCCCTTCCGTTATGTCGTTCACATATACCAAGAACAGCACAGGTCCTAGGACTGACCCCTGTGGAACCCCGCTTGTCACAAGCGCCCACTCTGACACCTCGTCACGTACCATGACTCGTTGTTGCCTCCCTGTCAGGTATTCTCTGATCCATTGCAGTGCCTTTCCTGTTATGTGTGCCTGATCTTCTAGCTTTTTCAGTAACCTCTTGTGAGGAACTGTGTCGAAGGCCTTTTTGCAGTCCAAAAAAATGCAGTCGATCCACCCCTCTCTCTCTTGTCTTACTTCTGTCACCTTGTCATAAAACTCTAGTAGGTTTGTGACACAGGATTTTCCTTCCCTGAAACCATGCTGGTTGTCAATTATACACTTGTTTCTTTCCAGGTGCTCCACCACTCTCCTCCTGATGATCTTCTCCATGACCTTGCATACTATACACGTTAGTGATACAGGTCTGTAGTTTAGTGCCTCATGTCTGTCTCCCTTTTTAGAAATTGGGACTACATTTGCCATCTTCCATACCTCAGGGAGTTGCCCAGTTTCAAATGATGTGTTGAAGATCTTTGTTAATGGCACACACAATATCTCTGCTCCCTCTTTAAGGACCCACAGAGAGATGTTGTCTGGTCCCACCGCCTTTGAGGTGTCAAGTTCGCATAGCAGCTTCTTCACTTCCTCCTTGGTTATATGTACCTCATCCAGCACTTGCTGGTGTACCCCCCTGTTCTGATTTCCTGGAGTCCTACTGGTTTCCACTGTAAATACTTCTTTAAATCTCGTGTTGAGCTCCTGACATACCTCTCGGTCGTTGCTTGTGAATTCCCATCACCCTTCCTCAGTCTGATTTACCTGGTCCTTGACTGTTGTTTTCCTCCTGATGTGGCTGTACAACAGCTTCGGGTCAGTCTTGACTTTTGATGCTATGTCATTTTCATATTGTCGCTGAGCCTCCCTTCTTATCTGTGCATATTCATTTCTGGCTCTTCGGCTAATCTCTTTATTTTCCTGAGTTCTCTGTCTTCTGTACCTTTTCCATTCTCTAGTACACCTAGTTTTTGCCTCCCTACACCTTTGGGTGAACCAAGGACTCGCTCTGTTCTTCCCATTATTTCTGTTTCCCTTGGGAACAAACCTCTCCTCTGCCTCCTTGCATTTTGTTGCCACATATTCCATCATTTCTTGTACTGGTTTTCCTGTCAGTTCCCTCTCCCACTGAATGTTTTGAAGGAAGTTCCTCATGCCTGAGTAGTTCCCCCTTTTGTAGTTTGGTTTTTCCCATCCTATTCCTGCTACTCTCTCCACTTGGAGCTCAACTATGTAGTCAAAGCACAGAACCACATGATCACTAGCTCCCAGGGGCCTTTCATACAAGATATCCTCGATGTCTGAACTACTCAAGGTGAATACAAGGTCCAGTCTTGCTGGTTCATCTTCTCCTCTCTCTCTGGTAGTGTCTCTAACATGTTGATGCATGAGGTTTTCCAGTACTACATCCATCATCTTGGCTCTCCATGTTTCGGAACCCCCATGGGGCTCCAGGTTTTCCCAGTCAATCTCCTTGTGATTGAAATCACCCATAACTAGTAACTTTGCTCCCCCCACGTGTGTTTCTCTGGCCACCTCGGCTAGTGTGTCGACCATGGCTCTGTTGCTCTCATCGTATTCTTCTCTTGGTCTCCTGCAGTTCTGTGGTGGGTTGTACATTACTGCAATTATCACCTTATGTCCCTCAGACTGGATTGTTCCTACTAAGTAGTCCCTTTCACCCGTGCCATCCATTCCTTCCATTTTCTCAAAACCCCACTGGCTTTTAATGAGCAGTGCAACTCTCCTCCTCCCCTCTCCTCCCTCTGTCTTTCCTGAAGATTTGATATCCGGGTGGAAAGATTGAATCTGTTATTATTCTGGTGAGTTTTGTTTCTGTGAGTGCTATTATGTCTGGGGATGTCTCCTTGATTCTTTCGTGCCACTCCTCATACTTATTTGTTATTCCATCTGCATTTGTATACCATACCTTCAACTTCTTTTCTAAGACTGTGGTCTGGGAGGTGTATTGGGTTGGGGAAGTGGGAGACCTGATAAGGAACTATGGGTGGTTGCTGTGGGGGTGGAGTTTGTAATGTAGTGGGTGGGGGCATTGGATATGGCATGGGTGTTTTGGTTTAGAGTGTTTGGCTGCACTGGGGTTGACCTGGTTGGGAGGCTTCTATAGGAAGCTGTGAGGGAGGTTGTATTTGATCTTCTTCCTGTGTCTGGGATCTCCTGTCTGTCTTCTCCATCCCCTCTCTTTCCTCCTTTCGCCTTTGTACCATCTCTCTCGTTTCCGCCTTTCGTCTTGTGTTCTGCCCGGGGTCGAGATACACCTTCCTGTATGCCGGCATGTCCCTTTATCGTGCTTTTTCCTGCAGTATCCTGTTCCGAGTCGTTTTCTGCCTTGAAGGTCACTTTCAACTGGCCGGGTTTTTCTTTTTTTTACAAACCCCCCTATTCTCCGAAAATTTTCCAGCTGGGTCATGTCGTCTTCTATCCAATTACTTTCATGATGCTTTCAATTGCTTTTTTTTCCCCTTGTTTTCTTGCTTCATATGTTTCCCCCTTCAACTTCCTGTAGCCCATACACAAAGACTGACCGCACCCTTTCATTCTCCCACTGCATATCCCTGTGTATCCCCTCATTCAATTTGATTTCCTCCATTGCAGCTTTCCTTTCTTCAGTTTCACATAGCTACTGTACATGGGTCAGTGGCCTGTCATTTTCCCTTCTCGGCTTTCCCTGGCTCTGTTGTGGTCCTTTTAGGGCCTCCACATATAGCTTAGCTCTTTCTTTTTACTACAGTCTCCACTGATAGAGCTTCTACATGCAGTTTTGCTCCTCCTTTCCCTACAGTCCCTTATTTGTGGCTGAGGTAAGCGGTCTCTGTTGTCAATCCCATAATGTTCTTTAGTTCTTTAGGCTGTTTCAGATTTTCCAGTTCCTCTTCTAAACTCTGTATCCTGGCCTCTGCTGCTTTGACTTTCAAACCCCCCACTTCCTGCTTTCCATGTCTATCCTCTCTTCCATTCTCATGCTAAGTTCTTCTAGTTTCTTTCCCATTCTTGTCCCTTTTTGTGAGCTCTGCTGCCCAATCTTCCTTTGCAGTTTCCTCCTCCTGTCCCTTGGGTTTTCTTGTTGCTCTCTGGCAACCCATTTTGTTTTATCCTGATTGCCTCAGAGTGGGAAACCTATGTAATTCTGTATGTTAGGTTAGTATTGTATATGTCAGAGTGTGGGGGGGGAGGTAGAGGAGGAACTGTGGCTATATGGGAGTAGTGGGGAGGGGGAGTGGGAAGGAGAGTGAAGCAAGTGGGTAAGTGGGTGAGGGAGAGGTGGGGAGGGGGAGGGTTAAAAGAGGGAGGGGAGGGATCAGGTGAAGGAGTGAGATTTTCGGGGGGGGAGGGGGGGAGTGTATGTTTTGAGTCTGGCAATATGTGTGGTGTGTGTGTTGTGTGTGTTGTGTGTGGTTGCGTGTGTGTGTGTGGGGAGGGGTGGGGGGGGGTGTGGGGGTGGGTGTGGGGGGGTGTGTGGGTGGGTTGGGGTGGGTGTGTGGGTGTGTGTGGGTGGTGGATATTGTGGGTGTGTGTTTTTGGGTGTGGTGTGTGTGGTGTGTTGTGTGTGTGGGGGGGTGTGTGTGGGTTGTGTGGGGTGTGTGGGTGGGTGTGGGGGGTGGGTGTGGTTGGGGTTGTGTGGGGTGTGTGTGGGTGTGTGGGTGTGTGTGGGTGTGTGGGGTGTGTTGGTGGGTGTGTGTGGGGTGGTGGGTGGGTGGGGTGGGTGGGTGTGTGTGTGGGGTGGGTGTGTGGGTGGGTGTGTGGGTGGGTGGGTGTGTGTGTGGGTGGGTGTGTGGGTGGGTGTGTGGGTGGGTGTGTGGGTGGGTGTGTGGTGGGTGTGTGGTTGGGTGTGTGTGGGTGTGTGTGGGTGTGTGGGTGTGTGTGGGTGTGTGTGGGTGTGTGTGGGGTGTGTGGGTGTGTGGGGTGTGTGTGGGTGTGTGTGGGTGTGTGGGTGTGTGTGTGGGTGTGTGTGGGTGTGTGTGGGTGTGTGTGGGTGTGTGTGGGTGTGTGTGGGTGTGTGTGAGTGTGTGTGGGTGTGTGGGTGTTGTGTGAGTGTGTGTGGGGTGTGTGGGTGTGGGTGTGCGTGCGCACACTAGGCTACGCTACTTTTTGAAGATTATAAAAAAAAAAAAAAATTTCACAATTCATTCCTTATTATATGCACTAATATATACTTTTATAATTTAATTGCGTACACTTGTGTTTTGTGTGTGTGTGTGTGTTTACTACTTGTCGTTCTTTGAAAAAGAGGGGGGGGGTCACGTTAACACTATTTGTTATTGTTGTTTTTTTCACCGGTACCCCTCCCGGCCCAGATCTCCGCACACTAGGCTACTTTACTTTTTTAAGATTATAGGATTATTTTTTCTGACTCAATTCCTTATTATTATATACTATGTTTTATTATAACAATAATTACGGGTGCACACGTGTGTTTGTATGTGCGTACTTGTTTACTAGCTTGTCCCTCAGAAAAACGGGGGGGGGGGTTCACTAGGCTACACAACTCTTCTGAGTTTACCTGGCGAAAAATTTAGATAATTTACTAAACACTATCTATCTCCTGGGGACTGAAATAAGGGAGAGAGAGATGGTTTAAGCATACAACCAGCAGGGCGAGACACTTGAGACTTTAGACACTAACCAAAATTAACCACAAATAGGCAAGTGATGTCGTCTGCACAACAATGGAGGTTCCTGCTGGTCGTCTATCAACTCCTTCAATTTTGTAACTCCTTCAGGAACTTTATCATGCATTCAAGTTTTTATTTTCTTTTTCTTTTAAGACTTGGTATTCCCTCTTTTTTCTTTAATACAGTATTATGTGTGTGTGTGTGTGTGTGTGTGTGTGTGTGTGTGTGTATGTGTGTACTCACCTAATTGTGGTTGCAGGGGTTGATTCATAGCTCCTAGCCCCACCTCTTCACTGGTCGCCGCTAGGTCCACTCTCTCCCTGCTCCATGAGCTTTATCATACCTTTTCTTAAAGCTATGTATGGTACCTGCCTCCACTACCTCACTTTCCAGACTATTCCACTTCCTGACAACTCTATGACTGAAGAAATACTTCTTAACATCCCTGTGACTCATCTGAGTCTTCATCTTGTTGCTGTGTCCCATCTCTGGAACATCCTGTCTGTCCACCTTGTCGATTTCCCTCAGAATATGTCGTTATCATGTCCCTCCTATCTCTCCTGTCCTCCAGTGTCATCAGGTCGAGTTCCCTTAACCTCTCCTCGTTGGACATGCCCTTGAGCTCCGGGACTAGTCTCGTTGCAATTGTTATTATCAAAAAAGATGCGCTAAACCTACAAGGCTTATACAGTCTCCTTGCAAACCTTTGCACATTCTCTAATTAACTGACGTGCTTGACCAGGTGTGATTTCCAAATTGGTGCTGCATACTCCAATATGGGCCTGACGTACACGGTGTACAGGGTCCGGAACGACTCCTTACTGAGATGTCGGAATGCTGTTCTTAGGTTCGCTAGTCGCCCATATGCTGCAGCAGTTATTTGGTTGATGTGCACCCCAGGAGATGTGCTCGGTATTATACACACTCCAAGATTCTTTTCCTTGAGTGAGGTTTGTAGTCTTTGGTCCCCTAGACTGTACTCTGTCTGCGGTCGTCTTTGTCCTTCCCCGATATTCACGACGTTGCACTTGGTGAGGTTGAACCCCAGGAGCCAGTTGCTGGACCAGGCCTGCAGCCTGTCCAGATTCCTCTGTAGTTCTGCTTTATCCTCCCCCGATTGAATTCTCATTAACTTTATATCGTCTGTAAACAGGAACACTTCTGAGTCTATTCCTTCTGTCATGTCATTCACACATACCAAAAACAGCACCGGTCCTAGGACTGACCCCTGTGGAACCCCGCTTGTCACAGGCGCCCACTGACTCATCACGTACCATAGCTCGCTGATGCCTTCCCGTCCACTGCAGTGCCTTCTCTCTTATACCTGCCTGGTTCTCCAGCTTTTGCACTAATCTTTTGTGTGGAACTGTGTCAAAAGCCTTGTTACAGTCCAAGAAAACGCAGTTTACCCACCCACCCCACTCTCTTGTCTTACTGCTGTCACCTTGTCATAGAACTCCAGAACGTTTGTGACAGGATTTACCGTCTCTGAATCTATGCTGGTTGTGTGTGTGCGCGCACTCACATAATTGTACTCCCCTAATTGTGGTTGCAGGGTTCGAGACTCGGCTCGTGGCCCCGCCTCTACACTGACTTCTACTGGGTCCTCCCTCTCCCTTTCGCTCCAAAAGCTTTATCATCCCTCGTCTTAAAATTTTTTGGGTTTCCCTTTCCCCCAAACTACATCGTTGCCCGGGGAAACCCCAACTTCCAAAACTTTTTGGGCTGAAGAAATACTTCCCCAAAAACCCCTTTGGGCTCATCTGAGTCGTGTGTGTTGTGTGTTTTGGGTGTGTGTGTCCCGGCGCGCGCGCGCCCCGCGGGTTTTTGAAACATATTTCTGCCCCCCTTTCCCCTTTTCGCGCTTCTGTTTTGATTTTTAAGGGCCCAAAAGTCGGCCCGGGAAAATCGTAAGTTTCAGTCTCCTACGTTCGGATTTTTTGCGTATTTTTTATATATATTTAAATAATATATATATATTATATAATATATATTTTTTATTTTAAAATATATATTAAAAATATTTTTATATATATTTTTATTTTATATTTTGTAGGTAGTGGGTTTGGGTTTGACAGAAACCCGGGTTCCAGGGAGGTACTACCGTCTCCCCAAAGTGAGTGAAAAAGGAAAGCCTGAAATTTGGGTTTTCGGGATGGTAGGATTGCGGGTTTGTCTTTTGTCTGTCTAAAAAATTTGCAAGTTTACAGGCAAGTCTTGCTACTTCTTTACATTGGGTTTTGATAAAATTCATGTACAACCCTTTTATAAAAACACCCCCCTCTGGGTTTTTTTTTTTTTTTCTTTTAATTCTTTTTTCTTGTTTATTTCCTTTTAAATTCCAGGGGGAAAAGTAAAACAGAATTTTTTCCTCCGAAAGCCAGCTGTCGTAAGAGGGGGATTTAAAATTTCCCGGGGGGAGAAAGGGGGCTAGTAACCCCTTCTCCTTTTAATTATTACAAAATTTTAAAAAGGAGAAATTTCCCGTTTTTTCTTTTGGGCCACCCCCCCCTTTCCGGGGGGGATACAGCTGGTATGTTGAAAGAAGAAGAATATTTTAAAATTTTATATATTTATTTTATATATAATATATAAAAATATATATTATTTTTTATTTATTTAAGCAAAAGGGGGGGGTTTTTGGGAGAATGCCCCCCAAGGGGGGAAAAGGGGGGGGGGGGGGGGGGGGGGGAGGGGGGGGGGGGGGGAAACAAAAACCTTTTAACTTTTTTGGGCATGATGGTAGGATTGTGGTTTTTTTTTCTGTTCTTTAAAACCCGCTAAGATAACAGGGATATCTTGTATCCTACTTACCCCTTTGGGTCCCACTTCCAGCACGCACATGCATATATTATATACATACATCTAGGTTTTTTCCCTCCTTTTTCTAAATAGTTTGTTCTTTTTTTTTTTCTTTTTTGTCCATGGGGAAGGGGAAAAAGATCTTTCCTCCGAAAGCCTTGGTGTCGTAGGGAGGCAAATAAAATGCCGGGGCAATGGGCTAGAAAAACCCCCTTCTCCTGTAAAACAATTCCCTAAAAAAGAGGAAAAAAGAAAAACTTTATAAAACGGGGTTTGCTTAAATGTGCGTGGATGTAGTGGGATGACAAGAAACAGTGATTGCTGATGTTATGTATGAAAAGAATTTGGGATGTCCGGGCCCTAAGCAAAACAAAGCTGAAGGGGGTAGGAGAGTTTCAGGGGGGGGAATAAAGGGGATTAAATTTGGAGTATTGGGATTTAAAGAGAAAGGGGAAAGGGGGTAGCAATTAAGGGTTTAAAAGATCAGTTATGGAAGGGGAAAAGAGAATATGAATGTGTAAAAATTTAAAAGAATTATTTGGGTTAAAGTTTAAAGGTTTGGGGTGCGGGAAAATGGGGTCATAATTTAAACGTGTATGCACCTGGAGAAGAGAGGTTTCAGAGGAGAGGAGAAAAGATTTTGGGGGGTTTTTAAGTGAATGTATAGGAGCCTTTTTTAACCCCAAATGAGAGGGGTAATTGTGGGAGGGGGGGCTTTAATTTCTAAATTGGAGGAAAATTTTTGAGAGGGGTGGAAAGGGAAGTTTGGGTGCCAGGTGTAAATGATTAAGGGGGGCCCTTTGATTGAACCCTTTTTATGAAAGGGGGGGTTTTTGTTATAGGTAATACATATTTTAAGGGAAAAAAAGGATTTTAAAAAAGTAACACGGGTATGATGTAGAGCGAAATGACAGTAGTTTGTTTGGGTTATGTAATTGGGAGATAAAAGGGCTGTTGAGTAGACTTCAGGATGGGAAAAAAATGTTTTAGAGGGGCCCCCCAGGGTATACAGGGTTTTCCCTTTTTAGTTGTAGCTACACGAGAGGAAAAGGTAAAATGGGATACAAGGGAAAAGAAGCATCCCGGGAAAAGGGGAGGGAAGGTTTATAAAACTAAAAGAGGGGCAGTTGGGGAAAAATATAAAAGTATTGGAGGTAGTGGGGGTAATGAAGGGTAGGAAAGGGGGGCGAAGAGGTATGGGGTAGGGTTTTAAAAAAGTTTGTGTTTGAGTGTTCAGCAGAAGTTTTTGGTTACAAAGGGAAAAAAGGGTTTAGGGGGAAGAGGAGCGATTGGTGGGGAATTTATGATGTTTAAAAAGGGGTAGTAAAGGGGGAAAAAGTTAGCCCCCCCCCCCAGGGGAAATTTTTACAAAGTAGAAGTGATGAAGGAGGGAAGGTATATGGGGGAAAAAGAGAGAAATTAAAGAGAGGGGGTGAAGCAATGTAAAAAAAAAGAGCAAATGAAGATTGGGGGGGGTGAGATGTTACAACAAATTTTTTGAAAATAAGAAAAAGTTTTGGGGTGAGATTAACAAGTTAAGAAAAACCAGAGAACAAAAAGGAATTTTTTCAGTTAAAAATAGGAAAAGGAGGAAGGTTTTTTAAATGGAGAGGGGAGAGGTTAAATTTGGGGAAAATGGAAGGAATATTTTGAGGGGAAATTTTTTAAATGTTGGAAGAAGATAGGGAAACTGTGATTTCGTGTATAGGGGGAAGGAGGAATTAAAATCTTGTAGGAGTGAGGGGGGAGGGCCCGTTGTGAGTGTGGGGGAAATTCGTGAGGGGGAGTAGGTAAAAGGGAAAAGGGGGTTTAAAGGGAGCCGGGGTTGATGGGGTAAAGTTTGAAATGTTAAAAGCAGGTGGGGATATTTGTTTTGGGTGGTTGGTTTCAATTAAAATTTTAAAAAATGTATGGAAGGGGGGTAAGGGACCTAGGGCCCTTTGGGGGGAGAGATGCATAGTTCCTTTTTTTATTAAAAGGAAAGGGGATAAAAAAGGTGCAAAAAATTTTTGGGGGTAAGTCTGTTGAGTGTACTGGAAAAGTTTTGGTAGAGTTATAATTAAAAGAATTAAGAGTAAGACGGAGAATAGGTGCAGAGAAAAAGGAGGCTTTGGAAAAGGTAGGGGGTTGTGGACCAGGTGTTTTACGTGAAACATATAAGTGAACAGTATTTGATAAGGCTAAAAGGGTCTTGGGGCATTTTTGGTTTTGGAAAAGGCGTATGCAGGGTGGTAGGGGGGCAATGGGGCGGGTTTTGAAAGTGTATTGTGGAGGTAGGTTATGAAAGCAGTGAAGAGTTTTTACGAGGATGTGAGGCTAAGTTAGAGTATGTGGGAAAGAGGGAAATTTTTTCCCCAGTAAAAGTAGGCCTTAGACAAGGATGTGTGATGTCACGGGTTGTTTAATAATTTTAAGGGGGGTTGTAAGAGAAGTAAAGCGAGGGTTTTGGGGAAGAGGCGTGGATTAAAAGATAAAGAATACACACAAATGGGAGTTGTCACACTGCTTTTGCCGTGACACTGTGCTTTTGGGAGATTCTAAAAGAGAAAATTGCAGAGTTTGGTGGATGAATTTGGTAGGGTGTGAAAGAAAAAAATTAAAGGTGAATAAGGAAAGAGTAAGGGTTTATGAGAAAAAAAAAGATTAGGTGATAAAAGATTAAAAATTCAGATTGGGGGAGAGAGTATGGAGGGGGAAAAAGTATTCAGTTTTTTTGGGGGAGTGGACGTGTCAGCGGAGGGGCTATGAAAGATGAGGTAAAATCATAGAATTGATGAGGGAAAAAGAGTGATGGTGCACTTAGGATCTGTGGAAAGACAAAGAATTTTGCCCTTTGGGAGCAAGAGGGGAATGTATGGAGTTAGTTTTACCAACGCTCTATATGGTGTAAGCGTGGGTGATAAATTTTGCAGCGAAGAAGGCTGGGGGCAGTGGATGTAGCTGAGGGAAATGTGTGGTGTAAATAAATGCAGAGAATTGATTTTGGAATTTAGGGGGGGGGGTGGGGATTCCCAAAAAAACTGTTGTCCAAGGGCTGGGGGAAAAAGGGTTGTTGATGGTTGGACATTTTGGGAAGAATGGACAAAACAGAATGACTTAAAAGAGTGTATCAGTCTGTGGGGGAAGGAAGGCGGGTAGGGGTGGCCTAGGAAGGGTTGGAGGGGGGGGGTTTTTTTAAAAGGGGTTTTTTGTGTGCGGGGGGTTGGACTTCCCAGGAGCGTGACGTGTTTGATAGGAGTAAATGGAGACAAAGGGTTTTTAAATACTTGAGTGCTTTTGGGTGTGACAAAGAAACATTTATAAGGGGATTAGGGAAACCGGCAGGCCGGACTTAGCCCTGGAAGGGAAGTACAGTCCCCGCACTCTGAAGGAGGGTGTTAATGTTGCGTTAAAAACTGTAGTGTAAAGACCCTTTGGAAAGACAGGATGGAGTAAAGAGGGTGAAAGTTTTTTTTTTTGGGGGCCACCCGTTTGGGGGGAATCGGCCGGTGTGATAATAAAAAAAAAAAAAATTATAGCAAAAGACACAAAAAAACAGGGATTCAGAATTGCAAAAAAACCCACTGTGAAAAAATAAAAAATTTCCAAGGCTTTCGTGCTACTAAATTTTTCAAGGAACAATGAAAGTAAAGCATAAAAAGGGGGTAATAAAGGGTAGCCCCACCCCTATAAACCCCCCAAAAACAACGAACACCTGACGTGAACAGCAACCCCCCGGCCAAACTAGACGGGTCCTTAATAAACCCACCAAAAAACTATTTACTCAAAAATAAAAAATTTTAAAAAATTAATATTTGTCCAATGTATTATTAAATTTTTCCCCAAATTCTTTTAAATTATAAATGGATCTAATTTATATAAAAAAAAGGGAAAAAAATTCATTTTATTTCAAAACTGCTTTTTTATAAACAAGATTCAATTAATTCCGTGACCATGGACTTGCTTGATACTATTTCTCAATTTTTTTGAAAATCAATTGGAGGTTTAAAAATCTCTTAAGAAAAATAGGCATTGGAATCTTGTCCAGTTCTAATGTATATTTATGTTGTTTTTAACTTGTTCGAGATTTTTCCAGTTTTACCGTAATAAAATTTATCGCAATTTTAAAGGAATTTTTAGACCATCCACAATTTTTGGGGGAATTCTTTACAAAAAATTTTTGGGGGAATTTTTATCAAAAATTTTTTTTCTGTATCAAGATTTTTGAATACAACTTTAAATTTAAAAGTTTAAAAAAGAGAAGGCAAAAAACCCAAGTTTTAATGGTAAGGGAGAAAACCCAACATATTTTTAGTTGAAAAGGTGGTTGTCCCTTATGGTTGTGTTTTTGCAAATTTAAAAGATTTTTTTCAATTAAAATTTTTTTGGGGATTTTAAATCTACTATTTAAAAATTTTGGATATTTTTTCATCTATGAACTCTGGACTAAAATTCGTAAAGCTCTCAAAAAAAAATTGTGAGAAAACAGACAGTTTAATCTATCTTGAGTGAAAAATTGTGGACATGGAACAGTTATTTGTAGGTTTTCTGTAAATTTTAAATTGAATTCATTATTCCCTTTAAAATTAAAAAAACTTGAAAAGGCAATGAGTTATTTTCTTCAATTCAACGTAAAAATTTATACAATGGCAAGCAATTTAAATTTTCCAAGGAGATGGTGATATCTACATTTTTGGGCATAAGAACAAATTCTCAACAAATTGAACCTTTAGCTCATTAGGGAGGATTTTGTTTAAACACCCTTTTTTTCAAAAAATTCCATGTTAGGTTTCTAAGAACAGGTAAAGGGATTTCCCCTTGCCATACCAAACTTCGATTTTAAAATTATCATTAAAAACAAATTTTGCTCAACAATGCAAAAATTTAATAAATTTAAAGATATTTGGAACTGCCCAATTTGGGAAAACAAATTTTAAAGAGTTCTTCAGACAAGAAAAATTTAAAAAATCATCAACAGAACTTTCGTAAACAAGGAAGTAACATCAAAACTAACCATGTTAAAATCATTTAAGTCAGTCAAGGAGCTTTAAATTTTTCAAAATAAATCTATGGCCTTTTAAAAATCAAAGTTAGAAATTTTTCCCCAAAAATAGGGCTCAAAAAACAAAAAGCCATTTGGATAATTTTATGAAACTGATCCCATGGAAAACTAAAATTGGGCACTGGAAATTTCCCCGGTTTTTGTGTTTTATTAGTCCATACATGAAGGTAAAGGGATTGTGGAAGAAAATTGTTTGACTAATTATCTTTCCTTCAGTAAAATTTTTTTGTTTTTTTGAAATTGCTGTTAACGGTTTCAGGGGGTTTTTCCTAAGTTAGAATAGGTTTCAGTATATTAAAGATTTTTCATTTTTTTTGGAACATTTTCTTTCATAATTACTATTGCATTATTTTGTCTGCTTTAGTAAGGCGAAATTTTTTTGTTATTAATGTTTTTAAAACTTAAAACATCTTTGAGGGCAAATTTGGGAAAGTTTTTTTTTTAACATAGGTTAAATCCATTCCCCTTTCTAATATTAATTTCATCAGTGGATAAATCAAAAAAATTTTTCAAAGTTACAAAAGGCTTTTGCAATTTAACATTATTAATTTTTTTTTAAGTTGCAAAACTTAGGCCAAAACCAGAGCAGCAGTTGTTTTTTGTCTAAAATTTTTTCTGATAAGTTAGTTACAAAATTATTATTAGCTGCTTTGTCCAAACACTTTTTTTCAATTAAAAAATTTTAATAAAAACAATAAAACTTTATGAAAGGCAAAGATGAATTTGTAAAAAATTTTCTTCCACTAATCCTCTTTTCCTTACATGTATGGCTAATTTTAAAAAACACAAAACCGGGAATCCCGTCAGACCCAAATTTTTGCTCCTAGGATAGTTTCATATAAATAAACCAAATGGCTTGTTGACTTTTGAGCCCTATTGTTGGCAAAATTTCTAAATTTAAAAGTTAAAAAACTTAATTTAAAAGATAAATTTAAATCCTTTACTGACTTAAAAGATTTTTTCATGGGTTTGTTTTGATGTTCTTTTTCCCTTTTTTACGAAAGTTCCCGTTGATGATTTATTAAAATTTCTTTTCTGAGAACTGTTAATTATGATTTACCATTCCAGTTCCACTATATTAAAATTATTAAACTTTGCATTGTTTTGCAAAAATTTTTATTTAAAAGATAAGTTTTACACTCAGAATTTGGTATGGCAATGGGAAATCCTCTTTCACCTGTTTTGTAACCTTTTCATGGAAAATTTTTTTAAAACAAGGTTGTTAACACAATCCTCCTAATAGAGGTAAATGGTTCAGATTGTTTATGATATTTTTTTTCTTATGCCCAAAAATGTAGATATACACCTCCCCTTCAAATTAAATAGCTTACCCCTTTGTAAAATTTTTACTGTAAATTTGAAAAAATAACTCTTGCCTTTTTGTTTTTTTAAATTTATTGGGAATAATAAAAATTAAAATTTAAAATTTACAGAAAACCTAAAATAATTGTTCCTATGTCCACTATTATTTTTCACATCAAGATAGAGTTAAAAACTGTCTTTTTTCTCATCAATTTTTTTGAGAGCTTTACGAATTTGTAGTCCAATTCATAGATGAGGAAATACAAAATTTATGAAATAGGTAATGATTTTTAAAACCAAGAAATGAATTTATAATCTTTTTAAAAATTTCTAAAAATTTTTTTCAATCCAAAAAGGCAACCAAATTATTCAACTAAAAAAATGTTGGTTTTTCCCTTACCAGAAAACTTGGTTGATTGCCTCCCTCTTAAGACTTTTATTTTTAAAATTGTATTTAAAAACTTTACAGTAAAAAAATTTTGATAAAGAATTCCCCCCAAAATGCTGATGGATGTGTCATAAGTTCCCTTTTAAAATTTGCGATAAAGTTTATTACGGGGCAAAATGGTAAAAATCCGAACTAAGATTTAAAACAACATAAATTGCATTGAACTGGACAAATTCCAATCTCTATTTATTTTGAAAGATTTTAACCATCCAATTGATTTTCAAAAATTTGAAAGTAGATAAGCAAGTCCATGGTCGCGGGAATATAATTGAATTTGTTTACAAAAACAGTTTGACAATCTATAAAATTTTTCCCTTTGGTTTATATAAATTAGATCCATTTAAAATTTAAATAAAATTTTGGGGAAGAATTTAATAAACATTGGACAAATATAATTTTTTAAATTTTTATTTCGGGAGTAGAATATTTTGTTGGTGGGTTGTATTAAGGACCTGTTAGTTCGGCCGGGGGGCTTGTGCCCTCAGCAGGTGTTTCGTTTTTTGGGGACTGATATGAGGTGTGGGCTACCCCTTTATACCCCTTCCTTTGATGCTTTATTTCATTTTTCCCTTTGATAATCTGAGTAAACAAAAAGCCTTTTGCCCTTCTCTATTTTTTCACAGGGGTTGTTTTGCATATTCTGAATCCCCTGTTTACTGTGATCTTATGCAATATAATATTATATATATATAAATTATTATATATATATAATATATATATATATATATACACCAACAATTTTTTCAAGGGGGCCATCACCCAAGCAAAGTTGTCCCCTCTTGAAGGAATACGGTGGTGGGACGCTTTGAGCTAGTTTCTCCCCCCTTTTGGTATAGTTCAACAAGAGTATATTAATTATTGCACCCCCCGGGAACAAGTGGGATTGATCAATAACAACACGCAAAAGCCAAGGAGTCGACCCCTGCTGTTTTGGCCCGTCTCATGGTGAGAGAAAAAACTGACACTTTAGACCCTAGACCACCAAAAAATTAACAATGGGCATGCGCCAAACTAGAATGCAGTGTTGTTATTGACCAACCATGGTTTTATGGGCACAATAATATAAAAATACGCGTGTTATTGAGTAGTAAAAAAACAGGGCTAGAATGAAAAATTTCGGTGCTTTGACACTGTCCAAAAGTGGTGTAATTTTGTTGCTGCAGCAGTGCTAGTGACGCTGTCACTATCAGTGGTGATTTCTGTATGATGCAGCAATGCTGGACGCTGTACTATCATGGTGTATATCTGTATGATGCCCCAGTGCTAGTGACCTGTCACTTCAGTGGTGTATATCTTATGTATGCAGCAGTGCTAGTGACGCTGTCACTAGGCTATGTGAGGCGCGACCTACTGACACCTAGTTACGCTCACCAGTGTGTGTAACGTTGCTGTCAAACTCTGCAGCAGAGTATTTGCTTCAGTAACTCTGCTTCACAGTTGGTGCTTCTCACCATCATGCACACTCAAAGGGAAGGGGGGGGGTATCCACCCGGTGCCCACCATGCACACATCAAGGCAGGGAGGGAGGTACTCCAGCCTGGTGCACCATCATGCACACATCAAGGCAGGGAGGGGAGGTACTCCAGCCTGGTGCACCATCCATGCACACATCAAGGCAGGGAGGGAGGTACTCCAGCCTGGTGCACCATCATGCACACATCAAGGCAGGGAGGGAGGTACTCCAGCCTGGTGCACCATCATGCACACATCAAGGCAGGGAGGGAGGTACTCCAGCCTGGTGCACCATCATGCACACATCAAGGCAGGGAGGGAGGTACTCCAGCCTGGTGCACCACCATGCACACTTCAAGGCAGGGAGGGAGGTACTCCAGCCTGGTGCACCACCATGCACACATCAAGGCAGGGAGGGAGGTACTCCAGCCTGGTGCACCACCATGCACACATCAAGGCAGGGAGGGAGGTACTCCAGCCTGGTGCACCACCATGCACACATCAAGGCAGGGAGGGAGGTACTCCAGCCTGGTGCACCATCATGCACACATCAAGGCAGGGAGGGGAGGTACTCCAGCCTGGTGCACCACCATGCACACTTCAAGGCAGGGAGGGAGGTACTCCAGCCTGGTGCACCACCATGCACACATCAAGGCAGGGAGAGAGGTACTCCAGCCTGGTGCACCACCATGCACACATCAAGGCAGGGAGGGAGGTACTCCAGCCTGGTGCACCACCATGCACACATCAAGGCAGGGAGGGAGGTACTCCAGCCTGGTGCACCACCATGCACACATCAAGGCAGGGAGGGAGGTACTCCAGCCTGGTGCACCACCATGCACACATCAAGGCAGGGAGGGAGGTACTCCAGCCTGGTGCACCACATGCACACATCAAGGCAGGGAGGGAGGTACTCCAGCCTGGTGCACCACCATGCACACATCGAGGCAGGGAGGGAGGTACTCCAGCCTGGTGCACCACCATGCACCCTTCAAGGCAGGGAGGGAGGTACTCCAGCCTGGTGCACCATCATGCACACATCAAGGCAGGGAGGGAGGTACTCCAGCCTGGTGCACACCATGCACACATCAAGGCAGGGAGGGAGGTACTCCAGCCTGGTGCACCACCATGCACACATCAAGGCAGGGAGGGAGGTACTCAGCCTGGTGCACCACCATGCACACATCAAGGCAGGGAGGGAGGTACTCCAGCCTGGTGCACCACCATGCACACATCAAGGCAGGGAGGGAGGTACTCCAGCCTGGTGCACCATCATGCACACATTCAAGGCAGGGGGGGAGGTACTCCAGCCTGGTTGCACCACCATGCACACTTCAAGGCAGGGAGGGAGGTACTCCAGCTGGTGCACCACCATGCACACATCAAGGCAGGGAGAGAGGTACTCCAGCCTGGTGCACCACATGCACACATCAAGGCAGGGAGGGAGGTACTCCAGCCTGGTGCACCACCATGCACACATCAAGGCAGGGAGGGAGGTACTCCAGCCTGGTGCACCACCATGCACACATCAAGGCAGGGAGGGAGGTACTCCAGCCTGGTGCACCACCATGCACACATCAAGGCAGGGAGGGAGGTACTCCAGCCTGGTGCACCACCATGCACACATCAAGGCAGGGAGGGAGGTTACTCCAGCCTGGTGCACCACCATGCACACATCGAGGCAGGGAGGGAGGTACTCCAGCCTGGTGCACCACCATGCACCCTTCAAGGCAGGGAGGGAGGTACTCCAGCCTGGTGCACCACCATGCACCCTTCAAGGCAGGGAGGGAGGTACTCCAGCCTGGTGCACCACCATGCACACATCAAGGCAGGGAGGGAGGTACTGCAGCCTGGTGCACCACCATGCACACATCAAGGCAGGGAGGGAGGTACTCCAGCCTGGTGCACCACCATGCACACATCAAGGCAGGGAGGGAAGGTACTCCAGCCTGGTGCACCACCATGCACACATCAAGGCAGGGAGGGAGGTTACTGCCAGCCTGGTGCACCAACATGCACACATCAAGGCAGGGAGGGAGGTACTCCAGCCTGGTGCACCATCCATGCACACATCAAGGCAGGGAGGAGAGGTTACTCCAGCCTGGTGCACACCATGCACACATCAAGGCAGGGAGGGAGGTACTCCAGCTGGTGCTTCTCACCATCATGCACACATCAAGGCAGGGAGGGAGGTACTCCAGCCTGGTGCACCACCATGCACACATCAAGGCAGGGAGGGAGGTACTCCAGCCTGGTGCACCACCATGCACACATCAAGGCAGGGAGGGAGGTACTCCAGCCTGGTGCACCACCATGCACACATCAAGGCAGGGAGGGAGGTACTCCAGCCTGGTGCACCACATGCACACATCAAGGCAGGGAGGGAGGTACTCCAGCCTGGTGCACCACCATGCACACATCAAGGCAGGGAGGGAGGTACTCCAGCCTGGTGCACCACCATGCACACATCAAGGCAGGGAGGGAGGTACTCCAACCTGGTGCACCACCATGCACACATCAAGGCAGGGAGGGAGGTACTCCAGCCTGGTGCACCATCATGCACACATCAAGGCAGGGAGGGAGGTACTCCAGCCTGGTGCACCACCATGCACACATCAAGGCAGGGAGGGAGGTACTCCAGCCTGGTGCACCACCATGCACACATCAAGGCAGGGAGGGAGGTACTCCAGCCTGGTGCACCACCATGCACACATCAAGGCAGGGAGGGAGGTACTCCAGCCTGGTGCACCACCATGCACACATCAAGGCAGGGAGGGAGGTACTCCAGCCTGGTGCACCACATGCACACATCAAGGCAGGGAGGGAGGTACTCCAGCCTGGTGCACCACCATGCACACATCAAGGCAGGGAGGGAGGTACTCCAGCCTGGTGCACCACCATGCACACATTCAAGGCAGGGAGGGAGGTACTCCAGCCTGGTGCACCACCATGCACACATCAAGGCAGGGAGGGAGGTACTCCAGCCTGGTGCACCACCATGCACACATCAAGGCAGGGAGGGAGGTTACTCCAGCCTGGTGCACCACCATGCACACATCAAGGCAGGGAGGGAGGTACTCCAGCCTGGTGCACCACCATGCACACATCAAGGCAGGGAGGGAGGTACTCCAGCCTGGTGCACCACCATGCACACATCAAGGCAGGGAGGGAGGTACTCCAGCCTGGTGCACCACCATGCACACATCAAGGCAGGGAGGGAGGTACTCCAGCCTGGTGCACACCATGCACACATCAAGGCAGGGAGGGAGGTACTCCAGCCTGGTGCACCACCATGCACACATCAAGGCAGGGAGGGAGGTACTCCAGCCTGGTGCAGAACTCGTCATACAACTGATGTTCCCTTCTCACTTTTTTGGAGAGGGGAGCCAAACCTAATTAAATAGTATATACCCCAAGTGCTGTATGATTCTTACAGGTTTAGCACATCCCCATGCATATAATAATAGTAATAATAAGATAATAACAATAACACTGGTGAACAATGCCAAAATATTCGATGCCAAAGATATTTGAAGTTACTGAGAGTATTTGTGGTTGTTGAATTGGAAAATGCCAATAGGTTGTTGAACATACTGACTCTAGTTTGTGAGATATTATATACCTACACTCAGTTAACACCTAACTTAGACATAACTTGTGTATATGTAGTAACAATTTGTAAATACATATAGTTATAATAAAGAATAAAAGTTTATTTTTAAATTATTTAATATTTAAGGAAAGAAGTTATATCAAGAACGACCACCTGACAATATTGTAACTTCTATTGTCTTATTTTGTCCAGACAAACATGAGTTCTTCACCAAGAGTCTACTTAAACAATACCAATACATTTTCCTACATTTGTGGCGAAAACAACAAAGGAAAAACATTACAGATTTTTGTAAAACAAACATATCTTACTTATTTTTGAGTGGCGCTTGTAACAAGTGTTGGGCTTCCCATACGGTTCGTAAACATATCTTACTTATTTTTGAGTGGCGCTTGTAACAAGTGTTGGGCTTCCCATTGGTTCGTAAAACATATCTTACTTATTTTTGAGTGGCGCTTGTAACAAGTGTTGGGCTTCCCATACGGTTCGTAAACATATCTTACTTATTTTTGAGTGGCGCTTGTAACAAGTGTTGGGCTTCCCACATGGTTCGTAAACATATCTTACTTATTTTTGAGTGGCGCTTGTAACAAGTGTTGGGCTTCCCACATGGTTCGTAAACATATCTTACTTATTTTTGAGTGGCGCTTGTAACAAGTGTTGGGCTTCCTATATGGTTCGTAAAACATAGCTTAATTATGTTTGAAGTGGAACTTGTAACAAGTGTTGGGCTTCCTATATGGTTCGTAAAACCTGCGGAGAATGTTTACCACAGTGGAAACATACACAAAGGAAAAGTTTAATGTTGGGTGTGGAGAGAGTCGAAAAACCACCATGATGATTATTTCTGTACGATGAATGTGAAAGGTTTTAGTTGATACAAGAAAGTCAAGTGTGAATATCGTGATGTGGAGTTAGCAAGGTGACGTGTAGCCACACAGTGATGTGGAGTTAGCAAGGTGACACAGTGATGTGGAGTTAGCAAGGTGACGTGTGGCCACACAGTGATGTGGAGTTAGCAAGGTGACACAGTGATGTGGAGTTAGCAAGGTGACGTGTGGCCACACAGTGATGTGGAGTTAGCAAGGTGACACAGTGATGTGGAGTTAGCAAGGTGACGTGTGGCCACACAGTGATGTGGAGTTAGCAAGGTGTCGTGTGGCCACACAGTGATGTGGAGTTAGCAAGGTGACGTGTGGCCACACAGTGATGTGGAGTTAGCAAGGTGACGTGTGGCCACACAGTGATGTGGAGTTAGCAAGGTGACACAGTGATGTGGAGTTAGCAAGGTGACGTGTGGCCACACAGTGATGTGGAGTTAGCAATGGTGTCACACAGTGATGTGGAGTTAGCAAGGTGACGTGTGGCCACACAGTGATGTGGAGTTAGCAAGGTGACACAGTGATGTGGAGTTAGCAAGGTGACACAGTGATGTGGAGTCAGCAAGGTGACGTCTGGCCACACAGTGATGTGGAGTTAGCAAGGTGACACAGTGATGTGGAGTTAGCAAGGTGACACAGTGATGTGGAGTTAGCAAGGTGACGTGTGGCCACACAGTGATGTGGAGTTAGCAAGGTGACGTGTGGCCACACAGTGATGTGGAGTTAGCAAGGTGACGTGTAGCCACACAGTGATGTGGAGTTAGCAAGGTGACGTGTGGCCACACAGTGATGTGGAGTTAGTAAGGTGTCGTGTGGCCACACAGTGATGTGGAGTTAGCAAGGTGACGTGTGGCCACATAGTGATGTGGAGTTAGCAAGGTGACGTGTGGCCACATTAGTGATGTGGAGTTAGAAGGTGTCGTGTGGCCACACAGTGATGTGGGAGTTCAGGGACAAGGGTGACGTGTGGCCACATAGTGATGTGGAGTTAGCAAGGTGACGTGTGGCCACACAGTGATGTGGAGTTAGCAAGGTGACACAGTGATGTGGAGTTAGCAAGGTGACGTGTGGCCACACAGTGATGTGGAGTTAGCAAGGTGACACAGTGATGTGGAGTTAGCAAGGTGACACAGTGATGTGGAGTTAGCAAGGTGACGTGTGGCCACACAGTGATGTGGAGTCAGCAAGGTGACGTGTGGCCACACAGTGATGTGGAGTTAGCAAGGTGTCGTGTGGCGACACAGTGATGTGGAGTTAGCAAGGTGACACAGTGATGTGGAGTTAGCAAAGGTGACGTGTGGCCACACATTGATGTGGAGTTAGCAAGGTGTCGTGTGGCCACACAGTGATGTGGAGTTAGCAAGGTGACACAGTGATGTGGAGTTAGCAAGGTGACGTGTGGCCACACAGTGATGTGGAGTTAGCAAGGTGACGTGTAGCCACACAGTGATGTGGAGTTAGCAAGGGGTGTGGCCACACAGTGATGTGGAGTTAGCAAGGTGACTGTGCCCACATGATGTGGAGTTAGCAAGGTGACACAGTTGATGTGGAGTTAGCAAGTTGACGTGTGGCCACACAGTGATGTGGAGTTAGTAAGGTGACGTGTGGCCACACAGTGATGTGGAGTTAGCAAGGTGACGTGTGGCCACACAGTGATGTGGAGTTAGCAAGGTGACGTGTGGCCACACAGTGATGTGGAGTTAGCAAGGTGACGTGTGGCCACACAGTGATGTGGAGTTAGCAAGGTGTATGCACATGATGTGGAGTCAGCAAGGTGACGTGTGAGCACACAGTGATGTGGAGTCAACAAGGTGACGTGTGGCCACACAGTGATGTGGAGTCAACAAGCTGACGTGTGGCCACACAGTGATTGGAGCCAGCAAGGTGACGTGTGGCCACACAGTCATGTGGAGTCAGCAAGGTGACGTGTGGCCACACAGTGATTGGAGCCAGCAAGGTGACGTGTGGCCACACAGTGATGTGGAGTTAGCAAGGTGACGTGTGGCCACACAGTGATGTGGAGTCAGCAAGGTGACGTGTGGCCACACAGTGATGTGGAGTTAGCAAGGTGACGTGTGGCCACACAGTGATGTGGAGTTAGCAAGGTGATGTGGCCACACAGTGATGTGGAGTCAGCAAGGTGACGTGTGGCCACACAGTGATGTGGAGTCAGCAAGGTGACGTGTGGCCACACAGTGATGTAGATTCAGCAAGGTGACGTATGCACACAGTGATGTGGAGTCAGCAATGGTACGTGTGTGCCACACAGTGATGTGGAGTCATACAAGGTGTTACGTATGGCCACCACAGTGATGTTGGAGTAAACAAGTGAGTGTGGGCCACACAGTGATGTGGAGGTAGGCAAGGTGATTCCGATGCCACACAGTTCTGTCGAAGAGTAACTAAGGTGACGTGTGATCACACAGTGATTGGAGCACAATGGATGACCGTGTGGCACAAGTTGATGAGAGTCACCAAGGTGCGTGTGCAAACAAGTGATTGGATCAGCAAGGTACGTTGGCCACACAGTGATGTGATCAGAAGTGACGTTGTGGCCAACAGTGATTGATTCAGCAAGTGACGTATGCCCACAGTGATGTGGAGTACAGCCAAGTGAGTGTGGCCACAAAAGTGATGTGGAGTCTCAGCATAGCTGACGTGTGGCACACAGTGTTGTAGATTCAGCAAGTGACCGTGTGGCCACACAGTGATGTGAGTCAGCAAGGTGACTAGTGGCAAACACAGTGATTGATCACATACCAGTGTTCACAACACTGTATTATCCTACTCAGTGTTAAAACCAAAGATTGATACAAGTGTCGTGGCAGAACATGACTGTAAGTATTTCAACACTCCAACAGTTCTTCCAAGAAGAACTTAATGATCTGATACAAGACCTCAGTCTGTCAAACAATGATCTGATACAAGACCTCAGTCTGTCAAACAACGATCTGATACAAGACCTCAGTCTGTCAAACAATGATCTGATACAAGACCTCAGTCTCTCAAACAATGATCTGATACAAGACCTCAGTCTGTCAAACAATGATCTGATACAAGACCTCAGTCTCTCAAACAATGATCTGATACAAGACCTCAGTCTCTCAAACAATGATCTGATACAAGACCTCAGTCTCTCAAACAATGATCTGATACAAGACCTCAGTCTGTCAAACAATGATCTCATACAAGACCTCAGTCTGTCAAACAATGATCTGATACAAGACCTCAGTCTGTCAAACAATGATCTGATACAACACCTCAGTCTGTCAAACAATGATCTGATACAATACCTCAGTCTGTCAAACAATGATCTGATACAATACTCAGTCTGTCAAACAATGATCTGATACAAACCTCAGTCTGTCAAACAATGATCTGATACAATACCTCAGTCTGTCAAACAATGATCTGATACAATACCTCAGTCTGTCAAACAATGATCTGATACAATACCTCAGTCTGTCAAACAATGATCTGATACAATACCTCAGTCTGTCAAACAATGATCTGATACAATACCTCAGTCTGTCAAACAATGATCTGATACAATACCTCAGTCTGTCAAACAATGATCTGATACAATACCTCAGTCTGTCAAACAATGATCTGATACAATACCTCAGTCTGTCAAACAATGATCTGATACAATACCTCAGTCTGTCAAACAATGATCTGATACAATACCTCAGTCTGTCAAACAATGATCTGATACAATACCTCAGTCTGTCAAACAATGATCTGATACAATACCTCAGTCTGTCAAACAATGATCTGATACAATACCTCAGTCTGTCAAACAATGATCTGATACAATACCTCAGTCTGTCAAACAATGATCTGATACAATACCTCAGTCTTCAAACAAAACTGAATCTGATACAATACCTCAGTTGTAAAACAATGATCTGATTAAATACCTCCAGTTCTGTCAAACAAATTTTATCTGATAAATACCTCGTCTTCATAACGAATGATCTGATACAATACTCAGTCTGTCAAACATGATTCTGATTACAATACCTCAGTCTCTCAACAATGATCTGATACAATTACTCAGTCTGTCTAAAAACAATGTATCTGATACAATACTCAGTCTGTCAATCAATGATCTGATTTCAATACCTCAGTCTGTCAAACAATGATCTGATACAATACCTCAGTCTGTCAAACAATGATCTGATACAATACCTCAGTCTGTCAAACAATGATCTGATACAATACCTCAGTCTGTCAACAATGATCTGATAAAAATACCTCAGTTGTCAAACAATGATCTGATACAATATCCTCAGTCTGTTTAAACAATGATCTGATACAATACCTCAGTCTGTCAAACAATGATCTGATACAATAACCTCAGTCTGTCAAACAATGATCTGATTTCAATACCTCAGTCTCTCAAACAATGATTTTGATACAATACCTCAGTCTGTCAAACAATGATCTGATACAATACCCCAGTCTGTCAAACAATGATCGATACAAGCCCAGTTGTCAAACAATCTTTAAACTTGTACATTACATTAAAATAAAAGAACTGTCTCAACAATAAGTTAAAATAACAACTTATCGGACGAGGTTGAACTCCTTCCTTACTTGAGTCAAGAAGAACAACTTGTTGTATACTGTAATAACATCACTGGACTTCTTCCAATGGGAACTGAATATCGACCAGGAGATTGTAATGTCTTATTGCACAGTAACCAGTATCCATCTTTCCAATTGTGCATAAAACTGTACTGAGATCAGATAAAAAAAAAATTTAATGAAAAACGTTTTATACGCAGAATTAGTGGTATCGAATTATCTTACTATATTAATCGTCTTATATGAAAAGTGCTAGTAGTATTACATGATTGATTTTAAAAGATCTAAAAAAATGTTTCAATGGATCTCAAATTTAGTTCCGCCCTGATCAAATTTTTCCCCCCTTTATGTTTTTCAAGGGGATACCAAAATTTTATCAGAAATGGAGCCAGTCAGCAAAACCGATAAAATTTTTGAAATCCACCACAAATTTCCCTTAAAAATTTGGGTTTGAAAATATATTGGCCCCAGTCAT